>VYZQ01056071.1:0-13795 GCA_013400655.1 Mystacornis crossleyi
GGCGCGCGCGGCTGCGCGAGCGCGGCGGATTCGAACGGCGCAGGGAGCGAGGGCGGCGCGGCGCGCGCGCGGCGGGAGCGCGGGAGGAGGAGGAGGAGGAGGGAGAGGACGGAAAGCAGGAGGAGGATGAAGCGCACGGCGCCCCGCAACACTTTGCGGAAAATAATAAAGAAGCACAAGCCGCAGTTACGCTTGGCGGCGAACGCCGACCTGCTGGTGAGGAAGGAGAGGGGCGGGGGAGAGGCGAGGCTGTGGCTGCCCCGGGGAGTCCGGGAGCGCTCCTGCTCTTGGCCATGGCGGCAGCTGCAGCTGTGCTGGTGTCCCGGGGACAGCCGGCCCTAAACAGGGACGCTTACTCCCTAAACGTTCTGGACTGTGCGCACTGGAGCACTTTGGGTGTGGCGGGGTGTCAGGATACTACTACTGGTGCTTTTCCAGGGACCCACAGGCACGGGGGAGGCACAGCTCGGGGGGACATAGACGATGGGCCTGTGTAAGAAAATACGGATAAGCAGAGATTGCCGCTCTCCGCTTTGCTGCTGTAGGTATTGTAGGTCTTTGACAGTGATTTTGGGGATTCAGGAACGGGTTGATGCATGGCTCTTGCGTCACTCCATGTACACACTGATGTTCGAAGAGTTTGGTGTAGACACACGGAGAAGTAGCAATTTGGATTAAGTGGCTGGGAAATGCAGATGTTCGTTGTTTGTTCGGGTGTACAGGTAGTCAGCTGAGCTGTGATCAATGAGTTTCTAAGCTGCTATGGCATCTTGAATGCTCATATGTTTTTAGAGGGTCATCTAAGTAGTCTCTTCCCTAAACTGTGGGATGACAAGTCTTGTTAGTAATCTAATAAGGTGTTGGGATCCTGAGCATAGTTTAAAAAGGCTTGCCAAAAAGATGGGGCAAAAAGAGCCAAGTTTGCAAAAACTGAGGCCGACAAAGCTGACTTGCTTCTGACCTGCTCTAAGGGATTTGCGGCACAGGTAGGGTTTGTCTCACCAAGAAATTATTTGACTACCGCAAGAAAAGCAGACCTCAAGAGAGCTTGTGGTAGTTGCTGTATTGAAAAAAAAAGTGCATAAAAAAGATACTCTTGGAAGTAACTTAGTAGACTTGCTGATACGTGATGTCCTCTTGTTTACAAATGCCTGTGGCTCTCAGAGCATTAAAGCATTAACACATGCTGTGTACTAGTATGGTCCCTGACTTGAACTGTAAGTCCACGTTTTGTTTGTGTATAAAAGTTGTGTCTTGCAGCATCTTGAAGATTGGCATCTGGATATATGAAGCTAAATGTGAACGTATAAAATTAAAACAAGTAGTATGAGATTAAAATGAATGAATATGGTAATTACATGAGAATATTTAGATTTGAATGTAGACACTGGTTTTTTTCTAATGGAGCTAATAAAAATATGATCTCTTCCTAATGTTTTTGCTACCTTTGGATTTTTTTATGGACCTGGCCCCTTGCTACTCATGCTCAGACCTACTCAAAGCTTACTCAGTGGTATGCAGTAGTCAACTAATCAAACTTACACAATCACACATTTTTTTTTGTAATCCTTGGTAACAATTGGTCTGTGTTTCCAGGGTAATGAAAATCTGACTTCAAAGTAGTGTGGCTGTCTGAAAAGGGGTAAGTGGGACATCGCTCCAAATCTTGGCCTTTGGTTCCCATCTCTTCCTGGTAGTGGCACTAAAGTTGTCTGAGCTTACAAGACAGTGAATTGAATTGACTGAAACTTATAAACAACAACAATCAGATCTAGCTTAAAATACGGCTATGCAAATGTTCATTGCAACACAAAGGATGAAATCAGGATAAAATTTTAATAATGTGATAGAAACTTAGATTATCTCTTCTGGTGATGTCAAATTAAACAGCCTTTTATATAACAAGGCTTGGCTTTTTTATTTTACCTTTAAACAGGAATGTCCAGGTGTGGTGGTTGTCCATGATGTTCTTCAACTAGGCACATATCTAACAGCTCTTTAGCTCTTTATTTCTATGGCTAAATAATCAACACAGCTGAAATTATGACTCTTTTAGAGGGGAAAAAAAAAGGATTGGGGAGTTTATTGTGTAGTAAGACAAGTGACTTGAGAGTATGTTTTCTAGTGCCTGTGTTATTCTCTGCAAACCCTGTAAGAGTGATTAGATAGCGTATGTCATAAATTTATATAGTAGCTGTCTTAACAAGATGGAGCCATATACATTTTGAGCAGAGAGCTCATGTCTTCTCAAGGGAAGTATGAGAAAAGTGCTAGTTCAGTTTCTGGGCTATCTTCCAGAATGATCCATGCTTTATGTCTGAATCTACTGCAGTGTGTGCCCATTCCAGTAAGGCAGTCTTCCTGCCTTAGGAGAAAATCAGATTGCTTTCTTTTCTCCCTGACCTTCAGTGATTTTTTTTTTTTTTTACTCAATAAACCAATGTCTTACATGATCGTAACTAACAAGTTTGAAAGGCATAAGAATCCAGATAATTTCATTAAATACTTGAGTGAGGTTTCTTCTTCACTTTTGATCAAGTCTCTTCTTGAAATCTGAAGCTTTGTCAGAATCTAAGGATTAACATCTATCTCTTTGCACAGTGTAGCTATCAAATTTCATCAGTCTTTCTCAGGAAGCTGTTTGTTTTTGGTGGTTTTTTTTTGTTTGTTTGTTTGTTTGGTTGGGGTTTTTTGAAGTTACGGCTGATAATATCTTTGGATGAAGAGATGCAAATAGTGTTTCAGGTTTTTTCAAGGCTCTTTTTGAAAATAAGAGGTAAAGATTTTAGAACTGAATTTCAGATATTCCCGCAATGGTCAGAGAAGAAAATATGCAGGCTTTGTTCTAGCTTGCAGTTACAGAAGAAAAGTAGGATCTCAGCTGCTTCTTTTATGCTAGAACAGTATGTGTGTGTTTCGATTGCTGGAAAAGTTTAAAGTACTGCACTGAATGGCCTCTTTGAAATTTGTTATCACCATAGAATGATTAATAAGTTTACATTGAAGGCAAAATATCAGTCTTAAAGAATTGTTTTGAAGTTACGGCAGTAAAACAAAATTACAGTGGTTGTCCCTGCTATTCCTCAGTTCTGTTGAACAGGTGTGTGGAAGTTGCTGTGTAAACAGTGCTGTGAATTTTTTACATATGTTCTTAAAATTTTGCAGCCTTTCTTTTCTGGAAAGTAGACATTTTGTTTTTTTTAGGTGATTTTCATGAGTAGTTAGTTCAAAACTGTTTTTAAATTTTTTGCAGAAGGACAATAAGTTAATATGTAGTAAAGCAATGTCTTTAAACAAATACATTATTGCTTAGCTACGTGTCAGTAACTGTCCTATTTGTGGTATTCAGTCATTCTGCCTTTCGCTGGCCTTTCTCAATTGCCTTGAATAACCTGGAATATTTATTAACCTGTGTGCTCTGTTGTGGAATGTTCCAATTTTAGTTATGTGACTGTTTAAATCTGTTGGAGTGCAGGGGAAGCTTTTCCACATGCAGCAATTCACTTTGAAACTAGGGAAATAAAGGTACAGTGGTTCTGAGAGAAGATGCAGTTTTTAAAGGCAAATTTAAAATTAACACTTTTGCCTTTAGGTATCTCAGAAGAAGGACTTGCAAATATGGAAGCTTTTGTTCCACCTCTGACTTCTCCTCCAGGTTGTTTCCAGAAAGCTAATCTCCATACTGATAAGTTTAATAATGAGAATTTCAATGTTGAACATTGTTTTAGTGCCACTGCTTGATTCTTTTGGAGATGATTTCTGCGTGAGTAACTGAAGACTGGTTCTAAAGCGTCTTTTATATTTTGCGAAATAAATCTGCAAGAACATCTGCTTTTTGTGTAGTGAATGCTTCCAAATGATGTCAAATATTATGTAAATTTATCTATTCCACTCTGGCCTCATTTAGTTCAGGATATTTAAATAAAACACCTAAACTGTTTGTCATATGAACAGAGTTCAATGAACATATGAACAGAGTTCATATGACAGGACCATACCTTGTCTCAGATTCTTTGTGCTGCAAACCCACTGCTAAAGTATTTCCTCTAAGCTCTTAATTTGTAACTTTCCATGTCATATTTTTCCAGGCTTTACAGATAAGGTATGGCAGAATAAATACATCACCTTATTCATACAAATAAAATTTTCATATATTTCAGTAATATTTTTCCAAGCTCTTGATTGAAAATGTATTTTTGTACACTTTACATAGCGGAGGTAATGTTGTTTGAAAGTTTAAATTTACAAAAGGTGCAATTGTCAATTTTTCTGGTTGGACTTATTAAAATAGTTCATGTAATGTCTGTATAATGTTAGAGGTTTGTATTATGGGTCCCTGATTAATTACTACACAGGGGTGCTATTGGCTGGCAGTTTCAGTCCAAGCTGGAGCAGTTCCTTCCTTGCGTGCTGCGATTTTTTCCTGCCTCCGTATTAGCAGAACAGCATTCCACATGGAACGGAATACTGCCTGATGAGCTCTTTTAGTGTAAAAAGGCTAAATGATGAGCTGGGGAAAAATGGATGGAACCTCCTGACACTGGAGAATTCCAAGTTCTGGAGAAATTAATGTCAATGTCCCTTTACACTGGAAAGGGGTAGAAGTCCTTGAACTTGTCTGTGGTCCATTTGGCGATAAGGCAGGGATGAATTTGCTGTTCATAAAAATCTGGCCGTTGCAGTTACTGAAAACTGACTGTATTTACCAGTAAGCAAAAAGACTCCTAATACTCTGATATTTATATTTACATTTTATTATTAAAAACTGCTAGTAAAAATCAGATTGATTCCTCTCAGACGAGTTGTGGTTTGTGTGATCATTTCTAAAGCACTTTTATGATTTAAGTATACTAAATTTAAACTCTTATTTACAAGAGTCTTGTAGGAAGGGGATGTCTTGGAAATTCACTGAGACTTGAACCGAGTGATACATATTTTTTCTGAGAACACCTTTCAGGAATTTGGAAGCAGTCTAATATGCAGATTCTCGGTTGCAAACAACGAACCTCTAAAAAACCAAACTGTGTTTAAACAGTTTGAGTAATTTTTTTTCTTCTCTATTTTAAAGGTTCATTTGAACTTCTTACTCTTTCTGCATCGGCTAGCAGAAGAAACCAGGACAAATGCTTTTGAGAACAAAAGTAAAATAATTAAACCCGAGCACACCATATCTGCAGCAAAGGTATTAAAACACTTTTAATATTTTTCTTTTTTGCGTAATGTAAAATGTATTATGTCAGCAGATACAAAAGCTTTCTGTGTTAAAGTTGATTTTTGATTTATAATCCAAAACCGATAGACACTTAATATTCTTTAGTTCATCATTGGCAAAATTCACTGTTACCAAGACAACTAATTAACTCTCCTTGCTCTATTAAATATAACCCAATTTTTCTTGATTGTTCCCTGTTTAAAGTTATAATTTCAAAATATGTGTAAGTCTACAAAATGGTCTCCCAGCATGCCTTCATGGCCTGGAAGGCAGTCCAGAGTCGCAGGATCCTTATTTCAGCTGATACTACATCAAGGAAGCATGCTGTCTTAACTTAAGTGATATAAGTGAAGCTTTATGGAACAAGTGGGAAATAGTTCAGAGAGATTCAAATACTTTTCTTAGACCTTCAGTTCTTACCTGCTTAGTCTGAAATAAATTTGTAGTGGATTCTTGCAGCATTGTGTGGATACTTCTTGAACAAACAGATACTCTGTGTGATATATTTGGCAAGGAAAGAACTAAGGGAGAATTAGACTGTGGGTTGTTACACGGGTAGTTCAGCATAACAAAAATTGCAGAATTCTGTGAAGAAAGAATTTTCTGTATTGCAGAGCGTGGTGGGTTTTGTGCACATGCAAAAGAAGGGAAAGAGGAAGGTGTTACCCAGCTTTGTCTGCCTAGGAAGAATTAGTGTCAAAATATGACTGAAATCCTTTTGTATTCTGTAGCTCATTTCACTCCCTAGGATATGTCTGCTTTACCTTGGTGTCATGAAGGAATTCAGTCTCTTTTATTTGTTTACCCACCTTCTCCTGTTGAGCAAACTGGGAGGACAAAACTTGGTGTTACCTGATATTTTGATCCTGTGGCTTCTGTTTATCTTCACTATTTTTTTTTCCTTCTGCTGAAAGGTTAATTTGATACTTTTCTATTACTATAGTAACAGAAACATATACAGGATATGTAGAGTAGCCAAGTGAATGTTGCAGTTGGAGTCTTACACATTTATAGTTTCTTTTTAACTGCAATCTTAACACTATTTGAACATTTTTGTGCTCCATTTATTTTTTTAAGATGAGAAGAAAGGAAGAACTGCCTGTATTTTAATAATTTTAACACTTAAACAGTCCCACTTGGGCTTTGAAGTTCATTTTTCAATTTAAACTCCAAACCAAAAAATGTCCTTCCAGAGGTCTGTGCACTCTTGATATAGAAAGAAATAAGGCATTGGAAACAAAAGTTGAGCATAATAGCTGTACTATTGCAAACCTTATTTCTTCTTTTTGTCTAGGCCCAACAGGGTAAGAACTTCAAGGAATCTACTGATGGCTCAAGAGCACTATTGCCATTTCTCAGCATTAATTTTCAAAATAAGCCTTTTATTTTACAGAATTATTGCTTATGAATATTCTTGCTTAAAAAAAACCCTGAAATATGACATTTTCTGTATGCTTTTGGTTTATTTCTAATATTTTCCCTAGAGTATTACCATTGGCAACTCAGCTCTTAGAAACATATTGGCTAGGTGAGCCTTTGGTCTGAGCAGCCTGGTGTTTTGAATCTCTTTCTGCTGCCTGATTTGTATTGGTAAATATACTTTTTTCTTTTTCTCTTTGCAGGTTATTTTAAAGAAAAGCAGAGGCTAGAAAAGAGACCACTGGAACTTTAAAGCACATTTTTCAGTGTTTTCCAACTAACTTGAGTTATGCTATGAGCCAGCTTTAGCCCTTGTGGAACTATGTAGTTTTGTTGACATCTGTCTCCTGACTGACTTTTTTGCTGTTCCTTTAAAAAAAAATTTAAATCTTAGAATGTATGTTTTCATTCACTTCATGCATAATTTTGAAATGTGTGTCAGTTGTCACTTAAGACATTTGATCTACCTTATTTCGTAGTGATGGAGGAATGCTTTTATTGTAGATACCCTTAATGATGGAGGAATGCTTTTACCATAGATACATTTATTTAATAATAAATGTGGCATTTATTATTAAAAGTGTGAAACTTCTTAAAGTGAACAGTAGTAAAAAAAAAACCCACAGGTTTCAGTAAATCCAGTATAGATTGTGCAGTTCAGAGCAGATTTACTAGCTAAACAAAATTATGGCTTTCAAAACAATCACTGTAAAAACAAGTGTATTAAATACCTTGTCTTTGGTTTATTTATGTCTTGATAATTTTAAAATTACTTTCAAAAGTAGGTTAAAACGTCTGTGTTCTGGGGAAAGAATACATAAGTTGGTGTTTTGAATCATGGTCTGAACTGTTAAGCTGATCTGTTTGATGTGGTATATGAGACAACTTGGTGGTCTTTAATTCAGTTGGTGTGGACAGATGCACATTTTATGGAAAAGATCTGGCACAGCTGATGTTTTCAAAGTTAGATCTCGTAAAAATAACAGATAAGTTGGCATGAGTGGCAAGCTATTTCCTTCCCCCTTTTGAGTGTCATGCTAACTTGTCAGAAGTCTGGAAATGTACATTATATAAAAATGTCTTCCTAAATTAAGATCATACTCTGTTCCTATTCTGATATTTGTAATCATTTACGGAATACTTTGCTTAATAAATATTAATAAAGTTATCGATGAATCTCACTGTTTGAGCTGATAGCAGTTTTGTGGAATATATGGTAGCTGATCCTTGATATGCACAGTGAGCTATTCTTAAAGAATCTTTAAAAGCGTGGTGTATTGAGTAGTCTAATTTTGTTTGACACCTTACCAAGTATATTCTAGAAACTCAGCAAAAAAATTGCATTTTAGAAATGTTTTTGTAGTCTAAAGAAACTGTAGCAATTTTAATTTCATATCATGTCCATGTACTTTTTGACATGCTGTATAACCTTTGAAAAGTCATCCTCTTCCAGTATGCAGAAAGGAAGGATTACTCTCCTGCTTTACTGAACTCAGAGCTTCAGGCATTTGCCTTCTTGTAAGGGCTGACTAGGTTCTTTATTCCACGTTTTTGTCTCTTCACTCCTTGGAATCCACAACGAAGGCCAAGAACATACACATGTTGAGGATATTTGGACTTAATAATCTGAAGTACATTCTCAGGAAAAAGGAAGATCTGACTAGGTATTTATATTTTTAATTGTAATTACTGTCTTTAACAATTTTCTCACAACACTAGATTATCCTTAGTTAGAAATGCTTTCTCTTAATTTTCCCTGAAATGTTATCTTACCATCTTGTATAACCACATACCTTTCCTCATTGTACAATTACAGCTTGTTTTGGAACTTGTTTTGATGTCCAGTTTACCTTTGATTTTTCTAGGGGCAAGATCCACTCTGAGCTTAGCGGAATATTCTCATTCTTGTGTAGTAGATTGTTTGATGATCAGCTACCATTGGGAAAGGGAGGCGAGGAAGGGTTAAAACCAACCACCAGTATACTTTTAAAATATTTTATGCAGTGGTTTTGGCCTGTGTTCATGGTTAAGAAGCTGCCTCTCTACTAGGAGAGGGACTTTCGATAGTACATTGTGAATGTTTTGTAATAGCTGGAACAGACAGGTATTAAGAAGACCTGGGTAGCTTGGCAGTTATTCAGGTTTCTCTCCTAAACTTCAAATAAATACTTATTGAAAATTAATGGGGCTGATGTAGTGGGCTTAAGCTTTTAGAAACATATAATGCTATTTTATTTTTCTATTATCTTCTTGAATGTTCACCATAAGGTTAGTTATATTCCTGTCTGGCCGCTCTTCTGTACTCCTTCATGTATATACCTAGGGTCTCTTCTCTACACAGCATTCCTTACTGGATTTTTAAAATTAAAACTTTCATCAATATTGTCTGAATACCCACGAACACTTACAATTAATATAAACTTGTAGGCTATAGCAATAATTTATTCCCGTTGTCATGTCTCTATTTAATGACAAAGTATCAAAGCACATAGTTCTATAAAATGTTTTTTTAAACCAGATCTGTAGTAGAAGGCCTAATGAAGTGTGTTATTTGAATTCCTGTGTTGATTCTTTGCCCTTAGGAGGAAAAAGGCAAGGATTTTTGAGGGAGAGTCATGGTGATGTTCAATTGCTTTCATGAAACCTTGAGAAATTTATAGTTCTGAAACAACTGACTCGATATTGAATTTCCTCTGGTTTTAAACATAAGATTCAAGAGCTTTTTGGAAGGAGAGGTGCTCTGTCAATACAATTGCAACTCCTTATTTCCCCAGAAAGCAGGATGGATGTCCTAAAAAATGAGAGGCTCACTCAGACGCCCAATTTTTCTACGCTCTTGGCTTTGCAGCTTTCCCAGTGTTCTGTTTCACATCCTACCCTCCCCTTCCACTGACCATCAATGAAAGGGGGTAAAGTAATGAAGAAATAGAATTTGGTAGAAGTACTTCTGGTGGCCCTTGTCTTGGTTTTTAGCTTTTGACATGGCTAGTGTTAGACCCTGGGCCAGGGCAGTATCATAATTGATTAAGCCACAAAAGAAGAAGGAAAATGTTTATTGATCAGCAGATGACTGAGGGAAGAGAGTGGTGCAGCTGCTGTTTTTGTTTCGTCTCATCTGAGGAGTGACTTTGTCATAGCACATACTGTGCTTTGATTTTGTAGAGCATGTAAGTTTAATATTTTCTGAGTGGTATAAATCACCTGATTATTAGATTTAAAACTTCTAAAAAGTGTAAATGTTAAGAATGGTATGTCAGTGAAGGTTAGATNTGTCAGTGAAGGTTAGATCTATGGACCAAACTCCTAATGGTGTCCTAATGAATAAATGAACTTGTATACTTTGATAGGTTAGGACCCAATAATCACTGTTCTATTTGAATGTAAAGTTGCATCTGTTGTTTTGAGTCAGAAAATCAACACAGGTGCTATAGAAGACATTCATGCCGTGGAGTTTCATTGTGCTTTTATGTGGAGAAGTGAGTGCTGAAAAAGAATCTAAAGTTTCATAATACGAATAGTTAGTATTTTCTGATTACAGTTGTACAGTAAAGGAATAATAAATTCAGAAATATGTATGCTGTAATAGAAAAATTCTTTTTCTAGCCATAAGGTGGGGATAGAGCGAAAACTCTTTTCCCCTGTAGTAACTTTCCATTAGAGAAAGTATTCTGTTTATTCCTACTAAAAAGTGTGTATAGATTGTGACATTTTCAGATATTTTTGAAGACTACCAAGAATACACTGCTGATGTATGTAGGGCAATTAATGGTAAAAAGAAAAAATGCCATTCACGTCAAAAAAAGGATGTTCTGATCCATGCTGAGAGGGTGAAAGATATGCGAGACTTTGAAGAATCTTGAAGGTTCTTCTTTATTTGAAGCTTAATGTTTCAGTATCGTATAGTTTTCTTAATTAGAGGTCTATGGTTATTTGTACAGCATACCCTCATTTTTAGAAACGGGTATGTTCTATGTGCAGTTTATGAAGGAAATTGTTGTCCAATTCATTGCTTATTTAGCAGCCTTAACTATGAAACATACAGCTTGTATTGGCTGACTTGCTGACTTGGCATTCCATTAGTCTTCATCAGTTTAGAACAACTAATGATAGGACACGTAACTCCTAAATGCATAGGGTTCTGAGGTGACTTACAAGTATGTATTTAGATGGTGTGACTTGTATTTCAAATAAAAATGCTGATTACATTAAATCAAAACTCCTTTTTCCAGAGCTGTGGCATATGTGTCAAATTCAAGTTCATTAGAATGTTTCAAAGCAATGTGTGTAGTTGTTTTTCAGTTCAATATGTATCTTCTCATATAGTATTGGCACATAGCTGCCTTCATGTGTTTTAAAGGTACTTTAATGGTAATGTAGCTGCTGTGGTAGCTTCTTTGAATATGGTGAAAGAGCATAGGACAGCAAATTTCTTACGTGTTTGAGTAGTTTCAGTTCTAGGCTGAGAAGTTGCTGACAGCATTTTTGTTGTGCTAAATACAGAATTGCAACTTTTTGAAGAAGTTGAGGAGTCTTCCCACCTGACAGTTCATGGTTCTACAGACGTGATCAGCTGGAATTCATTCATTTACTGTTTGGTGAACGATGTTGGGGGTTTGTCAGTTTCTTTGCAGTCCACATTCATCAAATTTACGTGGGCTTTGATACATAATATTCTCCTGTGGGCTGGGTTATTAATGTTATCCTGACCAAACTGCTGAAAGATCTTTTCAGGTAATTTAATACCTGTAAGATCAAGTTTCTTACTGAGAAGGTCACTTTCCTGGGGGAATGATTTCAGGGCATGGAGAACGTGGTGAAGTGTAGAAAAACACCTAAATGGCCCTGAAGTAACTTCTGGTTTAAAAAACCCCAAACATAGACACAACCTTACTACCCAGTAATAACGTGACTGCAGCAGTTATATAAAAGCAAGAACACTTCTTCCATCACTGGTTTGTTCTTAACCTTCTGGCACTAGGTCAGGCTCTACAGAAAGACTCCTGTTTTGTTTCCTAAGCATGTAGAAAACACAGAAAGGTATGTTGGCAATTGGACAGATACTGAATCAAAATTTATAAAGGGCAAATACTTCCAAATAAATGCAGTCAAGGATAGAGTTGGATTAGCTGAAGTTTGCAGTCCGTTATATTGGGTTTAAATTGGTGTATTGGTGCTGACCTCTAAAATAGACAGCCTAATGTGAATTGCTTTCATTTGTTCAATTTCAGTAGGTAAGTACACACACAGATTATGTAACAAGTAAGCTTTAATGAATTGCTGCAAATTTTATGCGTAATCTAGATAAAGGAAAGCATTTAAGTAAACAGGTAAGGTAATTTTTAAAATTCTGTTGCATATCTGAAATCTTAGTACAAGCAAGCCTCTAGTCATAGCTGTTGAAACTTATTCACATAGTAAAAGCTAAAGTTACCAAAATGATGGTGGGTTATATTTAAAGGTTTAAATTCTTTAGTTGGTTTTTGCTCTGCAGAGGAAATTGTGTGTATCATGCTGCTTCCAAAATTGGTCAACTGTTTAAATATTACTGATTCCTGAAGATTGACTAGAATTAAAGATGAGGTAAAAGAATGTAATTAAAAAATAAAAAAGGACAGGGAGCAGTCAAGAAAATGGAACAATAAGTGCATGATGTAGTTAAGGTTGGCCAGATAATAATTTCTTCTGTTTCTGTAGTTTCACCATTTGTGTTTGATGCTGAAATTTAACTGTGGGCTCCCTCATTTTCCATGTTTAAAGGACTGGATCTTAGTAATGAAAGGCAGTAGCTTTCATGTAGTCCAAGTAACAATATTCTAAAACTTTTTCCAATAAAGATATGGGATATCCTACTAAATTGCCACCAGAATTCCACATAGTATTGGATGATATTTTAGCTGTAGCCTATTTTGGAAGTTTTTCCCACAAGTTCATATGGAATAAACCTTGAAAATTCAGATCAAAAGTGGACAAAGCTTCATCTTCCTTTGTCTTTTGTTTCCCTTGTTACCCTTTCCATTTCTGAGTAAGACTGGGGAGCCATAGTGAAAGTTTATTTTAGGGCAGTGACAACATTTAAAAGTCCAGTACTGCCAAAAGGATGGATTAACTTTCAATCCTTTTTGAAGGCACAATAGTAGTCACAGAATGAATCACACTGTGGGTAGGGTTGGAAGGGACCAGACTCCAGCCTCCCTGCTCAAGCAGGGTCATCCTAGAGCACACGGCACAGGATTGTGTCCTGATGGTTCTTGAATATCTCCAGTGAGGGAGACTCCACAGCCTCTCTGGACAGCCTGTTCCAGTGCTCCGTCACCCGCAAGAACCCGCGCAGATATTTCTGTATATGTGTAGCATGAACATGAACATTGCGAGACTGTGCGAGGAGATCTATGGTTTAATGATACTTCTTGTTGACTACAGTTTTTGAAGGTACGTCTCAACGAAATAGGGAGTAGCTTACTGGCTTGAGAAGCTATTAATTGTACTGTAGTTTTGTGCCTGTGAACACAAAGAAATTTTATTGTTAATGTTGTTGTTCATGCCACTGTACCTTTTGCTGAACTTTTCTTATTTGCTAAACATCTAGCTGTCAGTGCAGGTATGACCAAGAGTTGGAAGAATATGCAATAATAAAAACACAGGACAAGTGCAAGCACAGCAGTTTTACTTTGGCACATTATTTTCATGAACCTAGCATCTTTTGCAAAGTTTTCCTGGAAATAAAAAGAAAACACCTTTCCAAATCATCTTTACTTGGGTAGAATGGATGCTTAATTACACTAAACTTCTCCAAAACAAACGCTCATGTACTGAACTGAATTGTACCTTGGATATTTCTGCTAATGTGTTTTTTTTTCTTCTTGCTTGCCCACTTATGCTCAAAAGAGAGGATGGGATAAGTGCATACTCCTTTCTTCTAAGAAAGACTCATTGTAATGACTCTTTTTTCCCCCTGAAGTTCCTGGTGAAGCAGGAAGCCATGCATCTCTAAATCAAAGTCTTAGAAATTACCAACAACGTATTATTTTGTGTCCACTACCTGTAGTTTAAAACAGTTTTTCTGATGTGTGAAGTTTTCCTCTGTACGCACTGAATATTATGCATAGAAATTTTAAATCTCTTTATAAAGTTTTGGTTTTTTCAGTTCAGAAAATCTAGTTTTTT
>VYZQ01056072.1:861-20629 GCA_013400655.1 Mystacornis crossleyi
CAGAGGGCAGAGGGTTCCACACATGGGCACAAAAAGTTACATTTCCCATGCCAGCTCAGTGTGTGTGGATGCTGGACACGGACAGTGTATATATACCCAGAATATCCAATGATGGGTATTTTGGGTTGGCAGTACTTGCTTAGTGGGTAAAAGTTTGTGAAATACTTAAGTAGGACACATTAAAGAAACCTGATACCTACTCAGTTCATGTCTGCAAAACTGTGTAAAACCATAAGTCTGCTTGGGAAGAGGTTTATTAAGACACTGTGCTGAGTGGTAAGGAACTTAAAACGTATTTCATAGAATTTTAGAATGGTTTGGGTTGGAACAAATCTTAAAGATAATCTTGTTCCAATCCCACTGCCATGGACAGGGACATCTTCCACTAGACACATCCAACCTGACCTTGAATACTTCCAGGAATGGAGCATCTGTAGGTTCCCTGGTCAACCTGTTCCAGTGCCTCACTACCCTCACAGCGAAGAACTTCCTCCTAATATCTAATTCCTATTATTATTCCTCTTAAAGAGCATTGTTTGCATTTGTTTAAGGTGACTGCATTTTGCAGTAAAGAAGTAGAGGTTGCTAAGGCTTGCTGTTTGTCTTTAGAGACAGCCTTAGTATTTAGAATCAAGTAGGTAGAGGTGAAATATGCATATATTACAGTAAAACTGAGATCTTTAGAAATACATATGGTGACAAGAGAAGAAGGAGGCATATTTCCCCTGACCACAACTAAAGGTACAACTACAGTAATGCTGTGAGGAGGTGGGAGTAGTAGATCATTGTGGAAGGTCTGAATTTTTTTCCTGTGTTGGCTTCTTCTCTCCTTGCACATCCTTAATCCTCCTGTCTGCTGTGCAAAGCAACGTTTACATCTCTGCATGGGAATAAGTGATCAGAGTGCAGGCTCTTCCCCTCTTTTGCATACCCAAAGGAGTTTGGTGATGGGAAGGAAAAGATGACCTTCCCCAGAGTTTGGGGTGCTAAGGAGTCCTGGGTAATCAGTGCTGTGCCTTTCTGCTTGCCTGTGTCATTCTGGCTCCTGATGTTTTTTCAAGGACCCTCTTCCCGTTCCCTTTCCTTATGCTGGATTTTCACCTCGTGAGAGGTTCAGAAATCAAAACCTGCCTTTTTTGGCAAGGGCAGGCGTGGTGTTTGCAGAGGGCCGTAGCTGCTCCCTCGCTCAGATGTGACGTGTGGCTGGGTGATGTGCTGCACACGTGGCTGCCGTGCCTCGTGCCCACTCTTCTCTCTCTTCATATGCTCCTTGGCAGGTCTGTTCCTGTGGCAAATAACCTGCAGTGAGACAGAAATAATGCTTAGGGTGCTGTGCTCTGCAGGCCCCATTAAACACCACAGCCTGCTCTGCCAAGCCCAGTTGCTTCACAGCTAAGCACAGATAACACAGTTCTAGGCTTATTTTCTTGTGTGCCCCTGTGTGTGTAGGTTAGGAGTTCACCTTGCTTCTTTATGCTCAGTCATGTGAAAATCCAGTTGCTGCATTTACTTGTAAGAATGAAGGATCTTTGTCAAATGTGCTGTCTGTGATTCTGTGGACATTTTGTAGCATAAGTAGTTAATCCAGGTATAATCTCTTCTGTGCATGAGTGAGCCTGGAACAATCAGACAAGACTATCAAGAAAATGGATTATTTTGCAATTGTGCATTTATAAGCCATGTAAGTATGACTTGCAGTGGTATCCTGCCTGTGTTTGACATGAGGGTGGTGCCTGATTACTTCTGAAAGTCTCAAAAAATGTCTAGATATTACTGGAAAGAATAATGATGATATTTTTTATTATTCTTTTTGATACCAACAAAGCCTGATCTTTTTTGAAATTTATTTTCTCCTGCTGCCCCTTTGATACACACTTATACAAGTGCACGTGGGCACAATACACATGGGTCAGTAACAAGCAGAGTACTGAGATGTTAAATAGCTCAATTCCCTGTTACTGCTTTGAGCTCACCAGCCCATTTCAGTTGCTGCTTGAAGTGTTTCCTGAAAATAACAGTGTAAGTCAGGGTTGCAATGCTCACTTCGTGCTCATGCCAGGTTTAGTCAGAATTCCTGTATTCACCCCATCAGAAGCTGTTAGTCCTTTTAAACTCAGCCCACTGATGCTGCAGGTAGGAAAACTTCCTTGCCTACAGTGCTCAGTGGGTTCTGCAAAGGGAAAAGCTGCATAAACTCCTCTCAGCTCATCCCGCTTGCAGCAGCAGCAAGAAGTTCTTGAATATGTTGAAAAGTCTGTACCTTAATGTTTTAGTCATAAAATGAGGTAAAATGGCCAGATACTTCTTGGCCCCAGCCATCCAACAGTGTCAGCCTCTGTGTAAGTAATAGTATGCATGGCTGTGTTGCTTGTTTTCTGAATTAAAATTGATTGTATTAAACTGCAATTCCACTGCCTGTCTGTGGACCCACCTTGTCCTGACTGGTGGTGGGTGTCCTGTGTCCCATACAGAGTTGAAACAGAAGACCAAAAAAATGAAGCCTAGTATTATAAGGCAGATGTCTTGTACTGTTTGTCTTGAAAGATTTTGGTCTGAGTGGTTTCTAAAGACTTATTTTTCTGGAGAAGTGCCATATAGATCATCATCAGGTCATCTATCTGAAGCGTATTATTAGCAGCCATAGTGGGAGTTCTCCGAGTGTGATACGACGTGATGTGGTTTGATCGTGTGTGGCATACATTGCTCTTTCTACCACCTGCGTGTAATCAACAAAACAAACAGCCTTGTATGCATGACAATACCTTTTTTAACTATTGAATGCTAACTCAGGATATCCTAGGAGTACATCAGAAAGCTGGAAGCTCTGGGTGTGACAACATTTACATCCTTATGGCATATATCCTTTTTTTTTTTTGTTGTGTGTGGTTTGTTTGTCTTTATTACTTTGCTGGTCTGGGTTAGTGGAACTCCACAAGAAGTGATTAGCACAATGGAGAGGATGTGAACGGCTTGTGTAAGAGAACGCTGTGCCAGGAGAGGACAAGAAGTTCTGAACTTGCTTTACTGCTAGCAAAGAGACTTGGGGAACTCTTAACTGCAGTGATTCACTGTTATCTCTAACTGCAGTCATGTGGAAAAGCAAGTGTTTACTCAGATTAGGGTTTAGCAGTAAGCAGTACCCATAGCACAGAAGATGAGGCAATGCCTCTTAAGGCAGGGTTAACATCAGGATTTATTGCTGAGCAGGTTGAAATACAGTTTTTCCTCTCAATCTCTTTTATCTTTAAAAGTTCATTCTGTTACTTGTCTTGAATAAGCTTTTTTTTTTTTTTTTTAATTGACAATGTTTATATCAGGTAAATGTATTGGTACTTGTTTTGGCTGAGACAGAGTTGATTTTCCTTGTAGCTTGGATGGTGCTAAGTTTTGGACTTGTGGTGAAAAGAGCCTTGATCACAATGTTTTGCATTGGTTACACACCCCAAGGCCTTTTTTGTCTGTCACCCCTCCCTGCCTGCAGGTGGGCTGGGGGTACGTGAGCAGTTGGGAGGGCACCACAAAAGTCATGGTCAGCAGTAAAAGCTGGGAAAAGAAGGAGAAAGGGGGCTATTTGGAATTATAGCATTTGTCTTCCAAGTCACTGTTACACCTGACAGAGCCCTGCTCTCCTGGAGATGGTGAACACCTGCCTGCTGGTGGAAGCAGCGGGTGATGGCTTGTGCTTTCCCCATTAAACTGGTTTTATCTCAACCCTCGAGTTTCCTCACTTTTACACTTCCAGTTCTCTCCCTGATCGCAGCGGGGGGAGCGAGCGAGGGGCTGTGCAGGGCTGAGCTGCCTGCTGGGGTTAGCCCACGGTCCTTGTATATTGTTGCCTTTGGCTGCTGTGCCTTTCAGCTCCTGCATTTTTATCTATCTGTTGAGTTGGCACTTTCCACTTGGTGCTGCTGCTAGGTTTTGGCTTAAAGTGCATTAGGAGAACAGGAAGGCTGTAGTTGTTCTTGTGAACTCTCTTTCCTCCAGCCCTGCAGGAAAAGATGCTTTGTGGTGCATTTACTGATGTTGTACACGCGTGGTGTTAAGGGGCACGAAGGGAACTTGCCCTGAAACACTGGTTATAACCCTACCTTCAGTGTTTCAAAGCAGAGTGAGATTCTGATCCCTAAGGGAAGGTTAAACTCTGGGCAGTGTAGCACTTGTCAGGGGTGGCTGGTGGCACTTTCACTTCGTGAGATAGAGGTAAATCAGGGCAGGTCATCTCCAGGTGGGTGAAATGGCCAGTGCTGGAGGCATTTAGAGTTGGCTGCAAGCCACCTGTTATTCAGTAAATTGCTTTTATAACACGTGCAAGTGAAAGGTGGTGAACAGGGCTCCATCTTGGTAATACATTCCATAAAGCTGCATGTGCAGCGGGAGTTCTGAAATCTGGTTACTATGTCTCGAAGTTTTCTGATCCAGGTCTTGCAGGATCTTGATGTTTTTTCTGTGGAAGGTGTTGAGAGGATGGCTGCATGGAGATGCTTCTTACCCTGCTGCTTTGCAAAGTTAGGTGTGGATGAAGGCGCTGCTCCAATCCAAGGATGGCTCTAGAAATGACTGCATGTGTAACCTGGGAAAGTGATTTAGAGTGTGCTACTAGGCCATAAATACTTCATGAAAGAGAAGCATTCCTGGGAAGAACCGGCTGCATCAGCTCCTACTTGGTGCTTTCTAACCCTCCTCAGTTTTACAAAACAGTGTACAGTGGACTGTGCTAGGGTGTTGGTCTGCTTTAAAGGAAAACAATGGTGAAAGGGCTGTTTTGAACACAGGTTAGTTCCTGATCAGATTCATCTCATTCTGAGTGTGCATGTGAGCTATTTAAATTGGCACCACCACTGACAAATTCTTGTGAAGAAACAATGCTTTGAAATATTTAGCATGGGCTTTTCCTTTTGGTTTTGTGGTTGTGCTGCTGCAGGTTGTAGCTGGTTACGAGTTTGCTCAGCAATTCACTTAGCAAGTAAGTGTGAGATTGCTGCAAGAGAGGTGCCAAAGCTGGCTGCAGGCATTCAGCAGTCCATGGATCAGTAAGGAATCTGGTCCTCCAAGGGCTTTGCATTTGCTTGAACTGCTGAAGTAAGGCTCTACTCACACCTAAACAGGATGACTCCCTGTTAGCTGAGGAGGGTAGTCACTTGGATGAGTTAATTTCGTCTATCTTCTTGCTCAGTTCAGTAGTGGGATTTTATTTAACAGGTTTTAATCAAGTCTCTCTGTACACAGGAAAAAATCCTGTGCTCACCTTTCAGGCTGGTGGAAATACCAATACTTAGCAAGAAACGGACACGATTCTGGTTCAGGAATGATGACAGGTGGGAGTGACTGTTCATGGAATGCTACTAATACCTTGGATGGTTCAAGGTGCTGCTTTTGCAGATGTTTCTTGGTGTGTGTAGCTGTGTTGTCACTGAGTTGGTTGCAGCTTTGTGGATTGATTATTGTAAAAGGGTTAGGAAAAGGGCAGCTTCTTGTGTCTGATATGTAGGCTTTGCACTGTATCTCCTCATGAAATTCGTGTACGCACATCCTAAATTCTATTGCCTAGTTTGTTTTGGACATTGGTAGTTCCCATGCTGCTAATGATAGATTTTGTCAAAAAGATGCTGCATGCCATCAACAGTTGGCAACATGACTGGTATTTTTAACATAGTTTCACTTGAGATAGTATTAATAACCAAAAAAAGAAAAAAAGCCTGGAGATAAACTTTTGTTCCAGCCAGCAGGTTCAGTCTCTACTGTCCACCCCATGGGGACTGGGTTTTGGTGTTGTTTGGTTGTGTTTTTTGCATACAACTTCTGATCCTTAATACTCTCATTTCCTTAGTAGTTGTGACAGTTTTAGTGGATTGCTGTAGCAATTTTAGGAAATGCTTGTGATGGTGGGATGCTTTTTTTATTCTCTCTGCCATGTGTTGTGTTGAGCATGTCTACCCAGCTTCTCACAGATCTTTAGTTAAGCCAGCTTCATTGCCTATTTGTGGGAAAAACCTAGTGTATTTCAAGGAGACTTCTCTGTCTTTTCTGCCTTTCTGTAATCTTAGTTCCCATTTTCTGGAATCTTTCCTTGTGCCCAGAAATTAATGTGCTGTGTTTGTTAGTGACTCTTAGTACTACAACATTAGAGGCAGAGCAGCTGCCATCAGCTGTTCCAGTTACTCTTTGCCCCTTTGAACAGCTTTACGTAACTTGCCCCTTTGGGTTCTCCGCTCTTTTGGTTTGGCTTTGTCAACAAGAACTGTTTGCTTGAACGCTTGTAAACTTACTTGGGCATGGAAGGAGCACCAGGGTTGTTGAACAGAAAATTGTGATTTGTGGTTTGGAAAGTACCTGAGCTGCTGATTTGTGTCCCAGCCTGCAGCACAGGCAGGGAAGTACTGCTTTGTGATCTCCAGGGAAAAGTACTAGAAGTAACTAGAAGTTACTTGCCTCAAGACTAAATATCTGCCCAAACCTGACATATGACTGATCCTATAATAGGAGCATAAAGCCGTGCAGCTACGCTGCTTACTTGTTCATGGTTCTCAGCACCTTTACAAGCATCTCTGTTTTATGAGATGAGGGAGTTGAGAGAGTGATACAGCAGGAAAATTATCTCCTCAGGACTGAACAAGAACTCTGTGGCCTGTCTGGCAAGGGAGCTCAGGCATCTTTGGGTGTTTCTCAAGCTTGTTCTTCGTTTCTGGTTGAAGCACAAGCTTTGGAAGTAAATCTCAGCATAGGTTCTTTTGCTGCTCCTTGGCAGAACAATGAGCAGCTCTGCGTCATATGGAGGAGAACACGCCAGAAACTGACTCTGCAGTGTGGGAGGAGGAGGAGGTACCAAAGTTTGGTGACTCTGAAGTCTTGTCTTCTAAGTCCTCCCAAAGTAGGTGCACGCAGGTATGCAGGGCTGAGATACATGGATGTTGCTGTCTGCTTTGACAGCTTAGCCACAGCCTGCTTAAGACTTCTCAATGAAACTGTTTTCCTTTCACTTGGGTTGACAAGGTGCTATTTTTTCCCTCATTGTTGAGTCAGGCAGAGCTTAGCTGAATGTGCAAAGAGGCCAGGAGAAAGTGAATGTTGCGTTAGCAGATGCTTGTCTGTGCTTGGAGGATGAAGGTTTGCAGCAGCATGGTGACAGGAGGTGGTAGGTGTTCATGGGCTGAGTGTTACAGCTGTGCTTTCTGGTTCCTGGAGCTGTAGGGTGCTGCAGGACCGGCTGTGTTACTGGAGACAGGAAGCTCTTTCCTCCAGCAGCCTGAATTACTTGGCAAGATTGGCAACCTGGGGAGATGCTGTGGCAGCAGTTAAAAGCTGTTCTGGTGAATTGGCATTTGAGAGTGAAATTAAAACTCTCCTGTCTTCCTTTGAGGCAATGGAATTTAGTTTTTGTTGCTTTGAAGCTTAGATGTCAGGATTGGTTGGTGTGGCTCTGTCTAGTCATCATTTCTGTAGCCGGTGTTGCTTTGTGTCCTGTGTGAATGTATGGAGTGCAGACATCAAGGCCGTGGTGACGGGGGGCTGCAGGGACAGTCTCCATGAGGGGCTGGACACACGTGGCTTCTTCCTATTTGTGTGTTGTCTTTATGAAGTACACCATGGTGTGCTCCTAGGTGGAACTGCTGGCATGGGTTCTACTTCTCTGTTAAAGCTGAATGATGTCAAGGAAGTCTTTGTGTGGAAATTCTATCCAGCCTCTGGATGCTTTAACAGATCTTATGGAGTTTCAGAGGAACGATTTTGGCATGTCTACAGTCTATTAAGGCAGGAAAGCTAAGGTTTCTCCACCAGGTGCTTTATCCACAGTGAAGAAATGGTCCGTGGGGATGTAAATGCCTGTAGTTGCAGCTGGGGACTGTAACTTTTTTCTGGTTTTCTGGCATGTTTTGTAGGGGTCTGGTTGCTATTGTTTCATGCTGGTTGTACAGGGAAACTGCTTTCTTGGAGAAAGAACAGAATGCCATGCAACTGTAGTTGAGAATGCTGTCAACAGTAGATGTTTCACAAGACACTTGACATTGAGTAAGAGTATTTCTTAATGAAGGCACCGATTCTCAAGCGTATATTGTTTTTGTGACTTATGACCCTTAGTCATTAGAAAAAACCCACATCCTCCTGTCTGATGAAACTTCTGGGCTGCTAGGGAGACCAGAGTGAACATACTGATACACTGAATTTTCTGTCATTTTGTCAAGACCTTTAATTCATAAGAGACTTCATTTATAAACTGTATACACGGCTGTATTACCAGGTGTCTCTAAGATAAGCAAGTTGCTTGTATTAATTAATAAACTGATGATTAGCCATTTCAGGAAAACGGGAGTGTAACACTCTTCCTGGTGTAGGATGGGAACTGTGGCAGCCACAAGCATTTCATCAGATTTAGCAATCTGATGAAAGTTTCCATGTGGGCTTCGTTTGTGCTGGTGGAAGTAGGATGCCTGTGATTACAGTGTTAGCTGTTTGCATTCTTGGTTGATAGGTCTCCTAGTGATCAAGTTGAGTTGAATCCAGGGGAATTGAGTTTATTTTGGTGTGTTCGTAGCCTTAATTAACAGAACGTTTTCGTTGGATCCAAGATCTCAGTAGAAGCGGTGGTCTACAAAGAAATTCATTTAGCTATGTGTTAATTAGTGTAAAACTTAGGTGCACAGAAGGATTTCTCTGTGATATGCTACCAAGCCAAATGGTCAACCATACTTCTACATAAAAAGTGTAGAATAAAAACAAATCTTGCCCAATTTTTTTTTTTTTTTTTGGATCACTGTGAGGCCCGTATGAGCAACCAGGGGGTGGAGGTAAAAGTAGGAAAAGATGACTTCAGTTTTAAAAGGCATTGGTCTCCAAGCACTGGCAGCTTAGGCACTGCTGGATTTATACACATGCAGTTACCAAATGCTTTGGAGGGCTCAAAGGAAGTGAAAGGATTTCACAGGTTTTGAGCAGATCCTCCCAAGCCTGAGGGACAGCATTTAGAAGGAGGTGCTACAGTGTGGATTTGAAAAGTTTTGGATGAGACCAATGCTATAATGTGTCTGGGGACAAGAGTCTGTTCATACTGAAACGGGGATGGGTGCTCAGTGTCATTTAAAGTACTGTGCCATGCCTGGGTGAATGTCTCTAACCCTGTGTAACCCTTTGTGTCAACTCCTGACCTTGTGCATTGTTTCTGGAGGGGACTGGACCGTGATGTGGCTGTCTTTGTGTTTAATCAAGCTCTGAATGGAAGCACTCAGTAGCAGTGGACAAGGGGAAGGAAGGACCCAGGGTCTGAGCTGTAAGGTCACGGAGGCTGTGTCTGCTGTGCAGGTCAAGGTGCCCTCACGTGTGACTTGGCCAATCCCAGCTGACCTGGACAGAGATGTCCTGGAGAGGACACCTGTGAGGAGAATTCCATTCAGTGTGCTGGTCTCAGCAACTGGACATCTTCTCTAAGAGTTTTTTGATCAAGCTGTACTGCATTTCGAAGAAATCAGCTAAATCCACTTAACAGTGCAGTGCTGCAATCCTTCCTGTTACTGTGGTGAAAACACTAAGCTTGACTGCCCTTAACCTCACTGAAAGCTAATGTTTAACCAGACTTTGGTTAACTAACTAGATGCAAACTCTTGTGGTTATGAATGCTTGTCTGCTATCATTCTGAATGACCTTATCTTTCCATATTTTACTACTTGGTAAAGGCTTCTTCCACAGGCGTGGTTCAGAGCAATATTTGGTTGCCGTTCTGAAGAGTCCTAGTGATGGCACAGTGCCTGGGGGTTGTGAGCTGGGCCAGGGCTGCATTATCTAAAAGCTTTGTCACTGGTTTTGTGTACCCTGGCAGACACAGTGGTGGTTTACAGGGAAACCAAGAAGCTCTGCATCTTCAGATCTGTGTGAGCTCATGGAGATAGCTTCACCTTCACAATTAGGAAGGTCCTGTTCATTCACACCAAGGAAGTTAAAACAGTATCAAGTCAATAAATTTGATTATTAGGTGGCAATGCCGTATAATGAATAATGCTTGCTCTGGGCAAGTATGTGTTGAGTACTACATTGTCAGTAGTCACTTCATGGAAGGAAGTAGTGATCTTGCATATGGGATGTCTCCCTCTTCTTGGTGTCACCCTTGGAGTAGCTTGGTTACCAGGAACTGCAGTACTTACTGGTCTGTTACTGTCCATCTGTCCAGAGCAAAAAGGGCATCCATCACAGTAATAAAGGCCAAGGTACAAATTGGAGGTTTTAGTCTGGTGTCAGCTGAACAGGTGACTGGAAACTCTGAAAGACTCTGCCTTGACCTGGGAAGAGTTCAAAGTCAGAGGTGCTGCACAGGGGTTGAATTGGAGAGACATATGGCAGGTCCATGGTGGTGAAAGCAGTTGTGGAGGGCTCTGGGGGAAGAAGTGAACTGTGCTTTGGTCCCATTTAGTGTGAGCTGACAATGTAGCATTGACAAAGATGTCAGACTGAGGCTGTTCTTTGAACATAAAGGAGACCGATCCTGAGCAGAGGCCCAGATCTGAGTAGTCAGTGCAGTGATGGGAGCTTGAACTTGTTTTGCAGATGAGATCTCTGAGGCAAGATACCGAGAAAAGAGAGACCCGAGAATAGAGAGAGCGTTGATGAAGAATGAAGATCCATGGTGGGAAAAATAAGAAAAGATTAGTAAGTAAGATTAGTAAGTTAGTAAGAATATGAGTGTCTTGTCCTTTTTCAAGAGTAGGAGGATATTCTGAAAAGGAAGATGTGGACGGTTAAATTGAAGTGTGGTGGTTAAAAATTGAGCTGGAGAGAGCTCTTGTAGTTTGGAGTAAAACTGCTTTTAACAGCACTAGAGGTTTAAAAGAAATGGCTGAAGAGGCACAGGTGGGTTTTTTTCCCAAATTGTTTTGATGATAGGTGAGAATAAAAGATGCATTTTTCTGCTGAAAAGAATAAAAGCAACTGAAGCCTAGATTAGGCGTTCAGAAGGAAATACTGGGGCTACGGGCAGTTGGACAGGAGGATGCATGGGAGAAGAGCAAATATTTATTTTTTCCCTATGTACCTTGCAGACCTTCCCTTCCTAAAGCACTCTTCTCTCTCAGACAGTTTCCTGTATAATTTTTTCCTCTTGAGAGAAACTAAGGCTGGGTAAGCCTGAGGAATAGAGCAGTGGGTAAGTGTGACTGAAATATGACTCAAAACTCAGCTTTCTCCAACTGAAATACTAAAATAGATGGAGGAGCTGGAAGGTGGATGTAATCCTGGTAAATGTGGAAAGAGGAGAAAAAGAGCTAGAGCTGGAGCTGATCCACGTGGGTTTTGTTATGACAGAGGAGGCCAGAGAGCTCAAGGTGTAGTGAGAACAGGCACCGTATTAGTAAAAGTATGGGATTAGAGGGCTGAGGGTGAACAACTGACAAAAGTTGTGTCAGTGTCTCTCTGCCAAACAGGTTACGCTCCCTCTTGCTGTAAGGCAACAGAAGCGGGAAAAATACTTCTGAAGCAATGAAAGAGGCAGAGGGGAGAAAATCAGCAAAGAAGAACATGAAATTGAGCCAACAATAGAACAGATGAAAATTTAACTAGATAGAAATATCTGTACAGGATTACATAGTTCCTTCCTTCCCTAGGGAAGGAAGACTAGGGAAGAAGTAGGGAGACTTTTTTTTTTTTCCTTCTACAGTTCTAGTGACTTAGAACAGTGACTTCTTTAGATTAGGAAGATCTGTACTACCCACTGCCTGTGTGTGGTAAGGAGTTCTCTGTACCATGTACAAGCAGACAATGTCTATGCAGACTCTTTTCTTCCTACACAAATACTGAGGGCATCTTGCTTGTTTTATGCTTGAAAGGGAGGTTTGTTCTGTGGTTTGGACTTAATACAATGGATTTTATTTTATTTTAGTTCTCTTTTCTACGCCATTAGCTGGAAAAAATACATAAAGCACAGCAGCTCTCAGTTAATGTAATTTGATTGCTAGGAGTCTTTGTATGTTCCAGATAAATATTTGGTAGTTGTTTTAGAAAAGAATATTTTTTGGCCCATAGTCAGAGTATGTAGAAGAGAAAGGAAGCTCTGATAGAACCTTGTGATGAAAATTCACCACCCCTACTCCCCACCCTCCTTCGGGCGCTTTTTCTCTTGGAAATGAGAGCAGTGATGACAGGGGAGTCTGAGGTGTCAGAGATAACCTGATGGAACTGAGCAGTTAGTGAATTTTGGAAGTGAACAGTGTGGACTCTGAACAGCAGAATTAAGGAATGGTGGTTTCTTCTGGTTTTGGTTATTGCAGTTACTGTGGTGTGCTCGGTTCTCCCACCCCTGCTTGCACGCTCATTCTGTCAGATGTTTGCTGTGCAACTTCTGAAGGCTGCTGAGTTGGTTGCTCTCACTGACTAAAAGCACAAACCTCATGATTTAAGGACTAGTATAGGTGGGTTTTTCTTTTCTTTCTTTTTATTTAAACAGTCTTCAACTTGCATCTTTCTGTTTGGTTTGTCTGCTTCGAGCTACTTTATTCAAAGCTGAGAAACAAATCAGCTGAGGTACTGATGGAGCAGGAAGGTTTCTTCTCCCCTTCTAACAAGGGGATTTAAGGTACTGGAGCCCAGAAACATAGAATCATATGAACAGAAGTAGATTGCTGTTACCATCTCTATGCTGAAATCATGGTTTATTAAAAATCAGAACTTAAATTTGAGGTACCAGGGATACACGTCACATGTGCCCCCACCCACGCTGACTTTACTAGGTTTTTGCTTTCATGTGGATGTGACATGAACCCTGACAGACATTCTCTTGTGATGTCACAAGATCATGCTTTGTTTTTCAGCATAAACTTGAATGAATGTAGAGATGTATCTGCTTAAATCTGGATAGAGATAGTGCAGTTGCAGTTTAGAAGGTGCCACATAAGGAATACCTTCCGCACATTTTCCGATCATGATGAATTTTACTTATGTGTTAGGAAAACTACCAGTACTGATGCCTTAGGTTTTAACTTCTGTACTTTTAAAATCCTGTATTGCCTAGTGTGTAACTCTGAAGTTTCTTACAGCTTGTTTGCTGCTCTCTTAGACTAGATAGACACAACAAAGCTTCTCTGAGCTTGCTGTTCAAGGACACTCGGGCTGTCCGAGGCCTAAAGGTGGAAACTAGGACCAGGAGAGAGGTGGAGAAATGGAAGAGAGCTAAAGTTTTAATTGGTGAATTTATGCTGATATGCAAATGGACCAAACCTATAACAGTGTAAAGAACTCGTGACCTGTCGTCCATCTTGGGGTCCATTTTATGGAAGCAGCCTCTGGCTCCCCAGGGTGTACCTTGAAGGCCCTTCAAATAAATACCTACCTTTATTCCCTTACTCTTGTCTAGTCTCTGTTTCTAGGTGGCTGGAGAAGGCAACAGTACGAGCACAATATTAACCTTGATTACTTTAAATTTGGGGGATGGTTGTGGCCTGCTTGCTATTTTAACTGTGCATAAGGCAGAAAAAACTTAAACTACTCTCATGCTTCTGAACTATAACCGAGTGATTATTTATGAGGCCTTGCAAATACAGACCTTGGAGCGTGGCAGAAAGCAGGAGTAGATGGCGTAGCTGGGAGCGAGAGAAATTTGCTCCTCAGTTTTCTGGAAATGAGCTTTTGTTTTACCTACAGCTAGGAAAAACTGGGGATAGGAAACGAGATGTGTGCTAGACAGGAAAATGAGTAATAGCTGGGCCAGGTTGTTAGTTCCTCTGATGGGGCTTAATTATTATGATGCCTGCTGTCAGCTAGTACGAAAGTTTTAAACTCATCCTTTGCACCATAGAATTGACTTCCATGAAGTGTTGTAGAGGAAACATCTGTGAGTGGAAAACATCCTGTCACAGATAATACAAGGAAGGAGAAGTGAATATTTACTTGGCCTGCTCTGTACTTGTTTGATTGCAGGTATAGTGCAATATCTGTGCAAACACTTGCTGCAGGAGTTATTGATGCCTCTTCTCTTCTCCCCTTCTAGGTAGTCTGATGTGAACTTCCTGATTCACAAAGCAGCACTGATGTGTCTTGTTCTCCTCCTTTCTTCTCTGTACCTTTCCCATGCAGTCCAAGTATCAGCAGTAGAGGTCAACACCCCAGAGGAGATGTTTGTGGAGAACGGGACGGACGCAAAGCTCCCCTGCACGTTCACATCCGTAGAAGTGATCAGCAGCGCAGCATCTGTCTCTTGGAGCTTTCAACCAGAGGGAGCAGCCACTCGTATCTCAGTAAGGAATGGCTGGAGGGGAGCAGACCTGGGAGGGGAGGCTGGGATAGGTGAGCAGTGGTCTTCTAGTTGGTTCTAAGGAGTAAGCAAATATCGATTGGAGCCTCCTTCCATGTGCCTTGTCTCCATCACTGTGATTTTAGGGGGCTTTTTTAGAGTTGTATAAAAATATTGCAGTCTGCTAGATCTCTGCCAAGACTGGAGTGTCCAGTGACCACAAAATACACCAATTACTCTGTTAGTCTTAGGAGAAGGGGTGTTGGTATGGAAGCTGTATTTCTGAAGTGTTTGAGCATCTAGGAATCTTGTAAGTCCTCTATCCTTTTGCATTTGACTGAATATCGCAGTCACAGAATTTGAATTACCACTGTAATTGATTGCAGTGTTACATTGTGTATTGTGCATGTTGTTTGTTTTGCTTGTGTACCGTATAGCCTCTGTTTGAAAGGGTTCAGAGTAAGACCAGTCTCCCTGGTTTCAGAACAGAGTTCAATAGCTCAAACCAGTAAGCAGTTACATCCTCATATTAGTTATTTGACAAGTGAAAAATCAGGCTAGCAAGGAACTTAGGCAAATAATACTTGTAATTGCTCTGTTCCTGTGTGTTGGGCCCAAGTGGGCTCAGATCCTTTGGATGTGAATCTTCAAAGAAATGGCTTTGGTAGGTTGATAGCTGTCTTCTTCCTCTTCTTCCTCAGACACTTCTGCTTCTTTCTTGTTCCTTGTCCTGAGTGAGGATTTAGAGGAAGCAGAACAAGGAACTCTGGGCCAGCTTTGAAGAGGTGGGGACAGCAGGTTGCTCAGCCTGTTTGTGTTTGTCTCCTTCCCTCTGCTGCAGACATGAGCTCATTTAAACTCTAGGAGCCCTTCAGTGTTCAGAGCAGAGATGGTCAAAACCAGTGTGTGAGCATCTTCCGAAATGTATAGAGCTCTGAAGAACAAGCTTCTGAATCTCAGTGAAATAAATATTTGGTTTTGAAGAGGGAGCCCTTTCCATTGGGAATCCAAAGCAGTAGTTGGGCATTAGCTTACGGAAGTAGGGCATATTTCCTGCCAGTGTGGAACAGGATGGGTGAAGGGAAGCCATCTGTTTGTATGTTTTCCGCTCCCCATATATCCTGTTTTGCCATTCCCTTTCTGCATCACTGTCCAGTTGGAGGAATACAGCTTCAGCACATAACATTTTTTTTGGAATTGAAGTCAGCTCAGGTGTTCTACCTGGATGTAGCTATCAGCACAACTGAGAGAAAAGCAAATTATCTTTGAGCAAAAGTGACACAGCACAATTGGATGTTGATTCCCTGTTTCTTTTGAGGGTCTGGGGAAGGTATGGAGGGGATGTTTATTTATGAGCCCAAGTCATGGCATTGCATAGCTTGGTGGGTGTGAATTTGAAAGATCAATCTCACGGTCAGCTTATGTCTGAGCTAAGCCCATGCTTCTCTGGACAAGGATGGTCTTGTGCCCCTTCAGGATCCCACTGGCAATCTTGTGACCATATGATGAGGCTGACTGGACTGGGAGCTTCTGCTGCTTGTCTCCTTCCCTCCCCACGTGTTCAGAAGAAGTCTCATGTTAAACCACTCCACCATGGGCAAGGGATGGCTTGAATCACTTAGCTTGTGTTTCAGGACCTATTTTACTTCGTAATTTCTCCTCCCCCAGGTGAGGACATCTAGAGAGCTGAGGAATCTGCCTCTGGCCTTCTAGACGTCCAGTGGGATGAGCTCCTCTGTGCACAGGGGTGTGGTAATGCAGTGCTGCTGTGTTAAAGGTTACAATCCAGCTGGAAAAGCTGCAGACTGGTGCAGAATCCCTCCAAAATGTTGACAGCTGTGTGCTTGCCAACCTTCTACCACATGAAATAGTTTGTTGGATTTATGTTAATCTGTAGACAACAAATAAGATTGACTGTGGCATGACAGATGGCCATGATGTGCACATACCTGATCTGGACAAGATTTGTGTTGCCAAGTGATAAGGCCTGATATTCAGAGTGCAGGTCTGATAGAGAGGGTGTTGGAATAGCAAGCCTGAGATCAAGGGCAGGAAAGGGAAAAGGGATAGGAGATGACTTGAATGGAAATACGGCTGTCTTGTAGACAGTCTGTTCTGTGGGAAGAGACACTGCTTTGTAAATAAGGCAGGAGAAAGAGGAAGCTGGAATATTGTCTTAAATGTCCTTCATCGTTCTCTGGAGACTGAGCTGAAGGGAATTCGGGTTGATTCTTGATTAGGTTTGTCTTGCAGGATATTCAATTAAGAAAGAATGTGCTCTTGCAATTCTCCTGTCTTGATGCCTTTCTTAGGGTATCCCATGTGTTTGAAAGCAGAGTTGTCCTTTACAAGTCTATGCACTTCTTCTGCTGTAAATTCCAGTTTTGGGCAGATATGATTAGGAAATACTCAGTTTCTCCTTAGTCTTTACTAAAGAGGTTTATTCTTCAAAGATTTTTGGTTGTGTATAGGGAGTGCAGGGCCAATGTGCAGCTTAGTCACAGTCCAAAAACTGGGATGCAGTTATATTTAGTTACCTGAAGGTTTCTGGAAAACAGCTAGATATCCTCTAAATTGGTCATGGGATTTTCTGAGGGGGTGGAAGGAAGGGAGAGTATTGCATGTTAATTTCGCTGTGCTTCAGTTGCAAGTAACACACAGCAAAACACAAGATGGGAAACTTGGTATCCTTTTTTTTGCTAGAATGCATGTGGCTTCTTGTGCCTGAAAGACAGATGGCTGTGTTCTTCTATCCTTTAATAATTACCAGGTTACCAGGTTTTTTTCCTCTTTCCCCCACCTCCTTGTCTGCAAAAGAGAAAAAAAAACCAAAACCCAACCAATCCAACCACAAAACAAATCGAAACCAACAGAAAACTGAAACTTGCAGTCTCTTGTCCTGGTATGGTTGAGGTACAAGCACAGTTATGTGATCAAGAGGCAACAAGGCAGACTGAAGTGGTGAGGCAGGAGGAGAAAAACCTCAGCTGCTGGCTGTGTGTAACACAGTTGGCTCTGGGAGAATGCTGTAATAGTGAGAGAAGCATGGTAGCGCCGTCATCGCTAATTGGATTGCTCTTATATCCTCTTTTCCTTGACTGCAGTTTTTCTATTACTCTAATGGAAAGTCATACCCTGGAAAGGACATACCATTTAAAGACAGGATCACTTGGGCTGGAGATCTTAACAAGAAAGATGCCTCTATCACTATATCGAACATGCAGTTCCGGGACAACGGCACGTACATTTGTGATGTCAAGAACCCACCTGACATTGTTGTCAAACCAGGAGAAATCCGAGTTAGAGTTGTGGAGAAAGGTATTCACCCTATATGATTTTTTTTCCTTCTCGCTTGTGTTTTTGTGCCCTCTATGCCTTGTCTGTATCACTTTTATTGGGGATGGGGGAGTAGCCTGGAGGGAACAACTGGGTTTTTAATTCTCTTCTTCCAGGTCCTAATAATGGAATCAGTATCTGTCAGCTGTTCAAAAACTGTATGTCATACCCTTTTCCTCTATGCCCACTAATTCCTGTGGTTTAAACAATTATTAACAAAAGCTGATGGAAGGCTTGATGGAAGTCTTCTCATTTCGAAGTCCTATGAATATATTTCCTGCATTATGCTGCATCAAGGGTTAGGGTGACTTATGAAATCTGGTGAGCAAGGAGAAAAAGTAACAGACTTTTCTTTTTCAAACCCTTTTGGTATATATAATGGAATGCAAAACTATAAATCTGGCCCAAACGTACAGAAAGAGAAATGCTACTGTGTTCCGTGCAAAGGTGTTTGAGTTGGATGTGCATTCAGTCTCTTTTGCTCAGGTGTTCTTAAAGAATCCGTGGTGGCTCTTAGAAACTGCAGGGTCTGGCTACTTGCAGTCGCATGAGGCTTCTGGTTAGCATTTGGTAACATCTGTCACAGTTCAAGAGCACTTAGATTCTGTTTGTCAGTTTGGCTCTTTATTTCCCTTGATCATCCAAAACATTTGATTGTTCTACCTAAGCTGGAGGTCAGCCAAAATGTGATGTTTTGCACAATGAAGTGATGTTTACAGTAATTGCATTTCCAAATTTATAATTTAGGAAGGGCCGGAATAAATATTGAATTCATAAATGGCAGTGCTGATGCAGCTATTCCATTAGATTTTAATATGTTAGGCAAGATGCTGTTGCCTTTCCCTGGGCTTAAAATTAAAAGCCAAACACGGTTAGAGGGGAAAAAAGGGTTTTACCTCGGTATTTATTTAAGGATCCTCAGATGCACCACATCCAGGTAGAATGCACTGAAATGCACCCCAGAATGCACACTGAAAATGCACCCACACGATGATTTGTGTATACAGTTATAGACATTGCACATTGGCATAGCTATCAAAGATTCCCCAATGAGAGGCTTGAGAGAAGCCCTGTCCTGAGGAACCTTCCCCCTGGATGGGCCTATCTTGGTTTACAGAATGTGTTCTGGAGAGGACCTTGGTGTCTGGGGCTTTCTGACCCCCACCTGCGAGGCTTCCAAAATGTTTGGTCTCTTGGCTTAAGGAACTTTGGGTCTAAGCTAGTTATCAGACTTTGGGAATTACAAGTGTGTGGGCTAAAAGCACTAAAGATACATAAAAGCTGCATAAAAGGGTATGTGAAAGGGTGTATAAGAGTGGTATATAAAAAAGCAAAAAAATCATCATGGCATCAGTACCTATCTGTGTGTCCTAATTGGAATGATACTGCTGCTAGAGCAGGTGCGTACCCCTGCTCATAAGGTCATTCCAAGTTCTTACGTAGGCAAGGTCTGTAACTTTTCATAAAACAGTTTGGGTTGGGGGACCTCTGGAGGTCCAACCATCACTTAGAACTTTCTCTTTCTTGGAAGTTTGAAGCCTGTGTAAAATAGAGTCTGTTTATTTTCTCCCAATGATAGTCATGATGAAGCAGCAGCAAAGGAGCTACTGGTTTGGCAAAGTCAGGCTGTCTTGGCAAAGCCTTTTCAGATTTTAACCCAGGTTAAGCAAATGAAGACTGACTTCAGTTCATTAATTCTGATACTTTTCAACAGAATTGCATGCTGGCTTTTTATAGGTGCGGCATCTGGACAAAAGAATCTCACTGATTCTGAATGGAGCCCTGTATTTGAAATACTTCTCACCATTAGAGAGATGCTGCAACAGTTGTCTTCATTTGTCTGTGAAAACTCATCCTGAACTGAGCTGGAGCAAATTTTTTCAAGTGGAATAAATACATGATGACACTTGTGCATATTATTTTTTACTATGTATACATCTAATGGTTCTGAATCGTATGTCTGGTGGTGTAAATTATTCAAAGCCACATTCATTCTTTCCACATTTAAATGATTGTCCTGGTTTGGACAGGTGTCTGCTAAGGAAGGCAGGAGTCCCCCTTCCACCCCGGAATGGAAAAATGTAACTCCCTTCCTCCCGAACTATTATAATTTTGGAAATGAGGGGCTTTCAGGCAAATATATCAGAAATAGGAATAACAGGTCTTTACTTATATATATATATATATATATATATGTACAACAAGGCAAAGCAAAAAAACCAATAATAA
>VYZQ01056073.1:27747-37765 GCA_013400655.1 Mystacornis crossleyi
TAGCTACATGAAAGGTAGAGGAAATATATAGCTGTAAGGTTATTTTAAAGAGAAGCCAAGAAAAACCAAGGCTGTGAGTTCTCAGCAAGCAGGGAACTGAATTCATAAAGCAAATGTGTTTGAAAACAAAAACCATGATGCTCGCTGCTTTCTCTTCCATTTTTCATGTCATACAACTCACCTTCAGTACACCCAGTTATCTGACAAGGTTTTTCATAAAGTAAGGTGTTCATATGTATACACACACAAATATATATTTGAGATGTAATTTCCCTACGATAACTTTGTAGTCCTACAGGAAGCTAAATGAAGAATTGACCCTAATTCTTTGACTGCACAAGAGCAATAGGCCTAATGGCTCTTCTGTGCTTAGCGATATTTGCTGAAAGGAGTTTAATAACATAATAATGTTGCTGCCTTCTGCTGTCATTTCTTAGGTTATCTATCATCTGGTTGATTGGAACAAATTCCCAAAAGAGTTCTGGTATTTTAGATCATTTCCTAATCAAATAGGGTCATTACTTATGTAATTTTCCTTGTCCTGTGGGGGAAGGACATGTACATTATTGTTCATTCCATGCAGATTTGAAATCAAAATCATATCATAGTCCCATTTCCCATCCTCCCTTATCCTTGATTGCCTCTTATCTAGTCACATGGAGGATGCCATCAGGCTTGTACCTTCTTACCAAGGAAGTTGTGTCATATAATAGATCAATTTTTGACAAACAGTGGGGGTTTTATGAGGTTGCAGAAGAGCCATGTACCCATATTCACCATCCCAGCTGCTGAGTTTTCTTGGTGTCTGTTATAATTTTGTTGCACTAATCAGCCACGAGATGATAATAGTCATGTAAGGTAAGCAATTACTAGGTTTCCTGGAACAGTCCAACCACGGACTATTCTTAATTTAAAGAAACTGTAACTTAGTGTATATGTATATATTCTTCTTAAACATTTCTAACTATAGTTAGCAAGTGAAATAATAAATTCCCTCTTGTATTCCCCCTTGTTCTCGTGCAGGGATTGTGCCTAATCCTGGAATTACTGACATCTGTATATCATTTTAGTGGTAAATTACAGCTGGGACATGCTAACCCCAAAGTGTGAGTAAGAGCTGTTCCTAAATGATTGGAAACTTCTTGGCAATTTATAGTTGAATTATAATAATTAGCTTAGGCTTCATTCTCTTTTGATAGTTGTGTAAAATCTGTGCTATTTTCTTAGCACCAGAGTTGATTGTTTAATCAGCAAGAAGAATGGTCTTTCTGGTGAAGATTGGATTTCTACTAAGCCTCATTTTGTGTTAATTGTCTCTTTGACAACTTCCTCTCCTTCTCCTCTTCCCCCACATAAGCGGAGGAATGATGGAAACCTGGAATTAATATTTCCATGGAGATGATGTAATTTCCTGGGTTGCTCCAAAATAATCTGAATTTCATAACTCTTTTAACCACTAATTTGAGGAAAGGGATAATAAATAATACAAATATATTAATGGTTAAACATTATCTCATTTTAGATAGTTTATGCCCAGTTCTCAAATAATGCATTCTGTGCTTGACTAACAAGAGACTAAGCACAAGAAAAACAACAGTGAAACTCAAAATTCGTGCTATTTATCTCTGTTGCCAGTAAATAAGATTAAAGTAACTGTTTATACATCTGTTAAAAGCTACTCTCGTTGCAAACAATGATGAATACCTAGTTTTTCATTTGTGAGTTGGGGGGAAAATTGTAAGGAGGTTAGAAGTTAATTTTATTTCTCAAAATGAATGGTTTCTAGCCCTTGTATCCATGTCATGACTATCTTAGGAAAAGTAAAATTAAAGCTTTTTTAGACAAAGGCTGAAAATTTAAATAACAGTCTAAGATTCACACACAGCAGTGAATTTGGCCTTTGGCTGCCATACTTTGTATTGTTCAGCTGGTGTAATAGTAATTATGGGATAGCTTTTTTCACCATGAAAAACAAATGTTTTAATAATTCTGTGCTGCTTACCAGGAGCAAGATAAAATAAATGGGCCATGGGACAGATGAATGTTACTTTTATTGGCTTCATTAAGACTATCAAATACTTAATTGAGAAAAAGAAGTAATGAAGTTCAAATAGTTTTTCAAATCGTCCTCCTCCTTGGAGATGCCTGAATTCTGAAAGCTTGGAAAACTTCTGAAACTTCTCAGCAAATAATATTTTGTAAGTGTGAACTAGAATTTGAGGTATAACAGTTAGAAGAAGCAGAAATGAGAAGCTATTTTTAGGAGATGATCCTTGTTGTATCTTTATCTATAAAAGATGTATCATTCTATATGTGCAAGCACAGTGCTCAGGGACATGATTTAGTGATGGACTTCGTGGTTTAAACGAAGTTTAAACTTAAGGTTTATGGTTGGAGTTGATGCTCTTAAGGGACTTTTCCAGTCGAAAAGATTCTGATTCTCTAAAATAAGTCTTGTTGAAATTTGGATATATTTCCAAAAGTGCTGGGAGTTTCTACAGACAGTAGCTGGCTCTATCTCCAGTGGTTTAAAATTATATTATATGCAGGTCAAAAAATTGTTTCTTCTTATGCTACTTATTTCATTGAGTATTTATGTTCTACTTTAGCCACCTTTAACTGTTTCTAGGTGGTTTTCAATAAGTTACATTGCAAGTGTCAGCTTCCAATAGTCTTGGACTCCTAACTGACAAATCTGTACCCTTTTGAGAGTAGAAGAAATAATGTTCTAAAAATGGAAAGTATCATTATTATTTCCCGAACTATGTAAATTTGGTTCATAGTTCCTCTTTCCCGTTGCTCAGTCCTTTTGTTGAGTTTTTTTTTTTTTTCTGTGCTTCCAAATTTTTTTTGTAAGCTCCCAATTACATGTAACACTTAAGGATATGTGTCAGTTTAAGAACACTAATGATGTTGTCTCTGTGCAGAAAAATCAACTTTCCTTGTGCTTAATTCTCAGATTAATTATTTTCTTATTCTGTACATGCCTGGATAGAAGAGAGAAAATTCAAGTTAACTCAGTAGGTCTGAGAACACTGATGGAGTCTTGATTTTAGTATAGATTTCTAGCTACATCATATTCGTAATTGTATAATTGCAGGTATTTTATCATTGTAAAACACACCAGAAATAACTCTAGTACTTTCCTAGCACTGGCAATTATTCTGTGTTTACTTGCTTTTAATTTCACCATTTGCTCACTGTCTGGGAATAATCACAAACACTAGAATTGTACAAGATTTCTATAATTAAGTGTCCCCTCCCTTCTATATTGTAAGTTAAAATATTAATGGGAAACTGTTTCAAAATCAATTTCTGGTTGTTTGGAAGAAGTTCCCCAAGTGACATATGGAGCTGTTATGAATGGTGGGCATAGGAAATGAGATTAATTAATGGTCTTTGAGGACTTCCCAGAAATTAAATTTTCATAGTGAGTATTTCCCCTTATAGAAAACATTAAAGGAACTTGTGAACTTAAAATGCGTATAAACTGACATAGAGCTTGATAGAATAGCACGAGAATTCTGTCCTAGTTTAGAAGAAAACAGCAATCCAATGTCTTCGTCTTCCTGAAGAAGCAATAAAATTCTAAATCTATTCATGTTCTCAGATACTCGAAAACTTTAATGAAAGTTACACTAATCATTAAGTCAAATAGCACCACTTGTGAACGGAAGCCTAAATAATGTGAAAGATGTGCCATAATCAAACCTGATCAAGAGTCATACATTTTTTAGCNTGGCAATTATTCTGTGTTTACTTGCTTTTAATTTCACCATTTGCTCACTGTCTGGGAATAATCACAAACACTAGAATTGTACAAGATTTCTATAATTAAGTGTCCCCTCCCTTCTATATTGTAAGTTAAAATATTAATGGGAAACTGTTTCAAAATCAATTTCTGGTTGTTTGGAAGAAGTTCCCCAAGTGACATATGGAGCTGTTATGAATGGTGGGCATAGGACATGAGTGTAATTAATGGTCTTTGAGGACTTCCCAGAAATTAAATTTTCATAGTGAGTATTTCCCCTTATAGAAAACATTAAAGGAACTTGTGAACTTAAAATGCGTATAAACTGACATAGAGCTTGATAGATTAGCACGAGAATTCTGTTCTAGTTTAGAAGAAAACAGCAATCCAATGTCTTCGTCTTCCTGAAGAAGCAATAAAATTCTAAATCTATTCATGTTCTCAGATACTCGAAAACTTTAATGAAAGTTACACTAATCATTAAGTCAAATAGCACCACTTGTGAACGGAAGCCTAAATAATGTGAAAGATGTGCCATAATCAAACCTGATCAAGAGTCATACATTTATTAGCTCATTCATCCTAAAAAAAAACCCTGGGTTTCAAACCAAAATACAGATGATGCAAAGCATCAGTGAGGTTTGTTTTGTTTTGTGGAAGTCTTACAGTCCTTGCTGCTCCATTTCCAATGAGGAAAATGGTTTATTCTTATTGAAATTGTGGCTGGAATGAGATTCCATCCATAATCTCTCAAGACAAATACACATACACATTTCTATATGTGTGTGTACATACATCTATCTATCTATCCATCCACAGGTATGTAAATATTTTTATCTTAATCACTCAAGCATGCAGTTCAGTCAGCCTGCCCATGCACTGAGGTGCTGTATTTGCAAGACAGGGAACTAAATATTGAGGGAATATGTTAAAAATTGAATGGCCTATATAAGTCTTGCTTTATGCTAAACTGGATCTGAAAAAATACCTCTTTCATATAAAATATTAAAAGGCAAAATGGCAACAGCGGCCATGTGACTGAATAGCTTGTTTTATTTCAAATACCCAGGAGCAGTGCCTTTTTCTCCCACTTCTACCCATTCTTTCATTTTCAAAGCTGATCCTAAAAATAGGTAGTGTCAGTGTTCAAAGTGTTGTACAGTGAAGATATTTTTATATCACTGTTGTGTGCAAGATCTTTTTTACTATTACCTTAACATAAATTTGTATGTGTATATCTTCAGTCAGTTATCAAACGTGAAAAAAAACTAATGCTACAATATTCAAGTGGGTATACATTTCAGTTTTTCATGATCAGTGAATGGTAACACCTGATATTATAAGTAAACAGATCATATATGATTTGCTGCTGTGATCAACGTTTTCAGATTCATAACTTATCTTAATTTGAGGGCAAAAAATTTAGACACTGGATGAAAAATCCTTCACTTTTTTTAATAGGTTAAGATTTATAAGTAGTCTGATGAAAAAATCTGTGGGGCACATATGCCCCAAATATTGTGCTTAGAAACCTTTTCTTCATGAAAAGTGCAGGACGAGCAGGTGGGTTTGTTCAGCTATAATTATATTATCTAGAGCTTTTTCTGAAAGAGAGTAACTGACTTCGTATCTTCAGATGATTTATCTTTACTTGGAATATTCCTTCACCATCATGGTCCAAGAGCAGAAATTTGTATGCAAGTAGTAACTGTACCTGTGACCACAAACGTAGGATGCAACAAAATCTCATTTTCCCTTTGTGCTACTGCAGTCTGGCATAATAAGGAAACTCAGAAATATTTCATGATATGCTGTGATGTAAGAGCTATTTTTAAATCCTGAATGGATTTTAATAGCTTTGGAAGAAAAGTGCTCCTTCTCTATCTCTTGTGTACACAAAAATTCTGAATGTTGCCAGTCTGAGATAGGAATCCTTCTGAATATTTAATGAGGATGTGCTACTGACAACTTAAAAAAAAGCAAAAGAGGCTACACAGGACTATTTTACCATCTTTCTCCATCCTGTTCAATATTTCAACTTACAAGAAAACTTGTTCTCTAAACTTTTTTGATAGCTTTTCTTGTTTTAAAGTGGGCTGAACATTATTTCAGTGATTTTGGCATTAAATGCATAGTTTTGTTTTTCGTGGGATTTTTTATTATTTTGTTTTTGTTTTGGGGTTTTGTTTTGTTTGGGTTTTTTTAGTCTTGAAAGGCAAGTTTCACTCTGACAGTAAATTCCATTCTGGTGGTTAACTGAGGGTGAGTTCTTCACCACCATTCAAGACAGAGTTTGTTGGGGTTTTTTTGTTTGGCTTGTGGTTGTTGTTGTTTTGGTTGGTTGGGTTTGGGTTTATTGGGGTTTTTTGTTGTTTGGGTTTGGTTGTTGGGGATTTGTTGGGTTTTTTTCTTTTTCTTTGGTAATGATACTTCCATAGTTTCTGAAAGTAGTGCTGCTTTGTAGCCTGGAGCTCTGTATGTTCATTTTTATTTTCACAGAGTTTCCTCTTTTTCTTTTGCATTTGAAAGAAAATAGACCCCAGATACCATCAAAGCTGTTACAGGTCTCCAGGAATATCTCTATTTCAGTCTCAGATGTGATGATATCTAAGAAGCAGTGCTGGGAACCTCTGTGCTCATCAGTATACACCATCAGGTGACTATTATTTTTTTTCTTTTGGGGGAAAGTTTTTTGTTTGTTTTCCCCCCCTTTTTTCACCTCCTGGGTCTTCAGCTAAAATTGATGAAGTGTTGTAAATAACACTTTGTGTTTTAAAGCACTAAGCCAGACAAATATTTGTAACAAGATGAACCAAACCTGTCACAAAGAAATGAAGGAAATAAGAAAAAATAAAAAAGACACTTGAGAAGTTTTGCACTTTCTCTCCTGATCCTGACATCAGCAACAGAGGTCCTGTTAGAGCACCATAAAGCATTCTCTAAGCTAGAAGTCATTCTCTTTTGTAATTAAAAATATTTGACCCCATATTTTTCCTACAACAGTAATCTCCTATTCTATTACCTTTATATTTCCAAAGTTTGTGTTCTGAAAAACAACGTGAAGCATAAATTAGATGCAGAGACAGCCTGATTGAAAAGCCATCTTTGAAGGAATGAGACTTAGCTGGCATCCTAGACATTTGTGCATCTTCTTGGCTGAATGTTCTTCTAAAAAGTTAATAGTGTGAGACTTTCTCCTGTGCTTAGAGCCCCTCTTGAGACAAGCATAACTTTTAGCCTTGATTTGAGAAACTCTACAGCAAGAGCAGCCTGCCATAACTCCTGTGTGCTCTGCTCCATCACGGTTGTACCTGCTACCATCTATCAGCTAAAACACCACGGGCCACATCAGCTTCAAGTGGGGCGGGGAGGGAGAGGGGAGCAGTGATTTCACATGCAAATTGTAGCCTAGCTTTTACTAACCAAGCTCAGCACTGCAGGCTTTTAAAAGGCCATTCAGAGCCGGGTCTGAGCTAGTCACCAAATTGCTGCCTAGAGGAACACTGTCTTCTCTTCCCTGAGCTGGATGGAGGATTCACTGGAGATCCGGCCCCCAGGATAAAGGTACCCTCGGAGACTGCCCCTTGACATGTCACCAGTGAGATGCACCCTCTCCTTCCATGCCATAGGATGCTTCCAAGCTGCAGGAGGCTCCGTGAACCCCCTTGGTCCCCAACCCACTGCGGGACCGTGTTCGTGTGACAGCAGCCGTGTACAGTAACATGCTGTGTCTGTGTGTGATGAATGTTCCAAATTTGGGTCGAACAATATTTGCTCGGGCACGGAAAAAGTCTGGGAATTTGATCTTGGCATGCTCCTGGAGCCAAAAATATAGAGCAGCAAATGGGCATATGAAAGACCTGGCTGAAATTCACCCCTGTTATCCCAAATGTCACTGTAAAAGTTCTCAGAGACTTTTAGGCTCCCAGTAGACTCAGTTGTGCCAGTGGTATCTGAATGTAATGAGCTGGACCTGTCAGAAGCAAGTCCCAGTCAGCACATTAATTCACTAGCTTTACAAAAGTGATTCTTTAAAAGATCTTTGTAATATAGATTTTTGTGATTTAAACTTTGAATTATCACCCACTGCAGTACCTGTCTCACAGTTTGTGTCCCATTAAGCATACCTGCAACCTGCATAGGAATGTAATTATATTGCTGTCACTGGAGGAATACTTTCTTGTCACTCAGGAAAACATATTCCCAAGTGGGAAACAGTGTCTGATTTCTCAGTGCTTCAGCAAAGTCCCATCAGTTGTTCTGTAAGATAATGTAATAAAAGTATCCAGAGTACAGGTGTAAAACTTACATTTTGTTTGTTCAAGGCACAAATTGCACTTAGGCTGGCCCTCAAACCACAGTTATCTCTTCAAAGTTTTCCTTTGTACATTCCACTCAAAGGAAATGATATACGATAGTAGACGCCAAATTCAGCTTTTTAAACCATACCTACAGTGAATAGTTAATAACTTCCTGTTCCATCACTGCTGCATGTTTCAAGCTTTGCAGGTAATTTCATTTTCAAGACTGAAATGGTCTTTCCTTTTTTTTTTTTTTTTAAATCAATTGTGTTTAGATCAGTATCTGTTGTCTATGAAACTTGTTTGGATTAAGATTTCATTACAAATTTGAAATGGCCCAGATTCATTTAAGAGATTGTCTTAAAATACCTCTGATAGACTTGGGCAATTTATGATTATATTTCAGAGACAGCTGCTGACTACAGAGTGAAATCAAAACCACCTCACCATTCACAGTTTTGTTTGGCTTAAGGTTTAAATCCAGCTCACAGAAAGGAAGGACTGAACTCTCCACCCCAAGATTTGCTCATCTCTTTTGCAGCTGTAGAATACTGGAGTGCAATTATTATTAGCAATCTAACTGAAAATGTTGCTTTTCTCCTACACAGGGCCCTGTTTTAACTGATAAGTCCTTCTGTAATTACTGTGGTGGTGCTTTATTGCTAAAATACTTTATTCAAATATGAAGGGCATTACAAGAAGTTTTCTAGGAGGAACATGGAATCATGCTACAATCATAAAGAGATCACAGTTTAAAGCAACTAAATGCAGATACATGGGAAAAGGGGAATTAAAATGTCTAGTATTTGTTCCAGTGTATGCCCAGATACTCTTTACACTATCAGTCTTTGTTGAGAAGCTTCACAGTGGTTTCACATTCCCAAAGAGAAACCTAAATTTGATTCAATGTATACCTGTGTAAAGCAGATTTCATTTTAAAAAATCTGTCTGATTTATTCTTTGACTCAAACAAAATGCAGCCTGGGTTGGGTTTTTTTCCTTGTTAATTAAGAGATAAAGAGATTATTTTTCCATGATGTATATAATGTTCACTTTCTAAAAAGATACACTGCATGAAAATTTTCAGAAGCTCGAGTAGCACTGATGTTCTTGTGTCTTGCACCAGCACCATCATGTTCAAAAAGTATGAAAGACTAAGATGTGCTCTGTTTTCCTTTTATAATCTTGGAAGAATTATTATTTGTTAAATCTGAGACGCAATATCAAGATGTCTCTTTTAAATTTTTGAGCTACAGGTTCTTCGCAATTGTCACTGTTATATTTTAGTTAATATAAATAACTATGATTAGCTAGGGCAAATAAGAAGCAAAAAGGAATACTTATGCTCTAAATATGTTAATAAACACATTATGAATGAGCCCTTGACAATTTAATTTTTTTTTCTTATTTGCATTTCAGACCTCTGGAATAAATCCATGGCCAGAGCTCAGCTGGGTACTTGCTCTGGATGCTCAAGCTAAAGAGGTAAGATACTGCCTGAAACGTCTTCATGTACCTGCATTATGGTTATGGAAAGTAGTGAAAATTTGTGAAGGAGTGCATTCCCAGCCTTCTGACATTTGCTCCCTTCCCCTCGTGTGGATCTTACATACCTTATCCCAGTGTTGTCTGAAATTGGGTTGGCTGCAAAATAAAACTCTAGACTTATTTTCTGTTGTACACAGGCTTGAAAATGCTTTCAAGTTGTTGAGTAGACTGCATTTCATCCAGATTTAATANGACTGCATTTCATCCAGAGTTAATATAAAGTGGCAATAATTAAATGCTGCTGGGAATGAGATTTATACAGCAGTGATAAACTTACAGTCCCCATCAGACTGAAGGTTCTCAACACATTTCACAAACTCGAACTCTAGAGGCACAAAATAAAAATGGAAACATAAGCTACAAAAAATATTGTACCATGCAGTTATTAGTTATTCAGAGTTTAACTGCCTTGCAAGAG
>VYZQ01056075.1:34176-49033 GCA_013400655.1 Mystacornis crossleyi
CGCCCCGCCCCGCCGGAGCAGCCCCGGCCCCGCCGCGTCGGGGGCGCGCAGCGCCTGGGGGGCGCGGATGGTGCGGTGTGCGCTGGTCTTCGGCCCCGCAGGAACCACCCGGTAATGCTCTGTCACTGCAGTCAGCGGCTTCAAGGAAGATGGCAGCGTGCCAGCCTGTATAAAGAGATAAAAGTTGTACCTGACTTAGCAAACCTTGTTCTGAAACTGGCAAATTCTCCCTTGTGTTGGTCATTGGTTTTTGGTTTTGTTTCGTTTGGTTTTGGTTGGTTGGTACTATTTTATTGCTTTTGGGGGTTTTTGCGTTTGTTTGCTGAGGTTTGGGGTTTTTTTCCGGTTTGTGTGTTGTGTGTGTGTGTGTGTGTGTGTGTAAAGAGAGAAAGAAGAGAGCCAAGCTTGATAGGAAATGACGGAAATAAAAGCCAGTCCTGGCTTGCAGGGCATATTGTATTACCTGAGAATCTTTTGAAAATTTGTACTGATACATCTGAGTTTGACTATTCCAGTATCAATGACTGCCCAAATAATACAAATTACATTGCCACAAATCACTGGAAACCTTTCCAACTGTTGATTATTTTTTTCATGATTATTATTTTGGTGGTGCTGTGTTTCTGATAAATGCTTTGGGTTTGGTTATTTAATGCTGCATTACCTAAGTTTTGCACACTTCCCCACTGACACAAAGTTTTCAGTGAGAAGTATGATAGTGGTGTGTGACATCGCCCAACCCACCATGGTTTTGGGGACTACACCCAGATGCACCGCTAAAATTTCATGCCAGCAGTTAAGTTTTGAAAGCATTTGCCTATTCTTGCTGGTTTTTCTCAAGTTAAAAAAAAAAAAAAATCACATTGTCCTTGGCCTGACACCTGGTGGATATTCTTGTGCTCTTTCGTGTGGCCAATGGTGTTCAAGTGTCTTGCAGGTAAATTAAGACTTTCAATACTTTTGCACCATCTCGTGGTAGGCATCCCTTAGCTCACAGAATCATAGAATCATTGAGGCTGGAAAAGACCTCTAAGATCCTCAAATCTAACCATAAAAAGAGTACTTGCAAGATAAGCAGAGGTGATTTAATTCTTCTCCTGACAGTGCTTTCCCTGTTCCTCTCATGCCTTCAGAAGCAGATAAATGTGTCCTCCATGAGTCATAGAAACCACAATTTCATGGTCTCCAGTTGCTGTAGGTCTTGTGAAAGCTGGAAGCCAGGAGGAACGCAGCTTGCATCCACAGAGCTTGGGTCATACCTCCTGTCCTGCCAGTTCTGGGCTGGTTCTTACTCCCCATCTGACCAAGGACAGATCTGCAGACACGATAAAGAGCAGTTGCATTTTGCAGGAAGGTGAAGACCCAAATCTGTTATCCCAGTGCATATTCATCTGGATTTTTAATATTTTTTTTTGTACCTAAATAGATAAGGAAGAGGATCATCCTACATAGTTGAGGTACATGTGATGTGCTTTGTATACTGGTTGCATTTGCCCATTTCAGACTTGTTGAAGAAGAATAAAGTAATTTGCTAAGCTGCTGCAAATCATCCCCTGTATATAACCTGCACTCCTCATAGCCCTGTCTTACCTCCCTTCTCACTAGAGACCAGCCATCTCCTAGATCAAGACACTTTGTGTATGGCCATATGTGATTTAAATGTGGACCTCTGAACAGGCTGACATGATTTAGTTAATCCTGTGTTATGCATAATAAACTTTAGATTGACAGTTCTGCACAAGTATCTGTGTACGTATATTGTACGCATTTCGCACATCCTGCCCAAAGTCACACATACCCATTCAGCCTCTACTGCTTTTTGATACTTCCCGTAGTGTATTCATTTTGCTTTTGTCCTCGTAAGTTACACGCTTCGTGCCACCTTGTGGCAAACGTGGTGAAGTGCCAACGCTGCCTTTCACCAGTCTCTGGCCTCCACATTTCTGTAACTGACATTCTTCTGTGGAGCCTTTTTGTTAGAATCAAAAAAATTTTAAAATAGAGCATTTTAAAAAACCTTAATTTTGCTTTTATTTAAATGAAGAACATACTATGAAGTTTAGCCAAAAGTATTCAGCAGTTATTTTCAGATGTTTAGTTAACCAAATATTAGTTATTTTTCAGGAGTTAAGTTTTTGCATTTGTCAAATGAACCATCGTCTAGTTAAATATTAAATTTTTTATAGATCCTGACACAGGATTCAAAAAATTGGTTGCAAAGATGATCAGGTCACCGTCTTAGATCAACAATAGGCAGTGAAGGCTTTGTACATACATAAAGTATCAGGAGCCTTCACTAACATTTTACAGGCCTTGTGCATGATGCAGTCCACATAAAAATCCAAATAAAGTTTAAAAAAAATTAAGTCCAAATTTCTTTCATTTTTTTTTCTTTTAACTGGCAAAACCCATGAAGACGATGCTCTGTCTTACTAGAGTCAGTAGCTCCAAGGCAGATGGCAGTATTCCAGCCTCTCTAAAGATATGAATATTATAGCTCACTCTATAAATCCTTTCTTGAAACTGGCAAGTATGTCTTGTATCTTCTTTTTTCTTTTTCTTTTTTTCTTTCCTTGGAAGTTTTAAAATTATTTCTCCTTTTAAAACTAATTTTTTTTTAATTTTTAAAAAGATAAATATTTTTAGTTTTGTTGTGTGCCTAAGCTTGCACCTTTGTACGTGCTTAGAACTTCCCCAACCTCCATGTGACCTAATGGTACATTCAAGCTGAAGACCATTCAAAATTGAGAGGTTAGGTCCCTTTAGCATCTTTGTATCTAATCAGTCTTCTCACTGCGCACTTGATAAATCTGCAAGGATGAATGTGATGTACAATGATCTTGACAACAGTCATTACTTTCTCTAAAAGCAAAGCCAGAAAAGCTTGGAATGTTCTGACTCATTAATAAACTAATGTTAGTAGGAAGATCCAGACTTTGCTCCATCTTCTTATAGACCATCCTGGTTTGAGACTAGGCCTGGTTTGGTGTGGAGACAGTGTTTACCCTCCATGTTTCATTATGCAACAGAGAATGGGCTAGAGAGAGTGTGAGAGCAGAAGCTGTGTGTTTTCTGGAGGTTAATGTGTCCATATCAAAGGGAGAATCCTGAAAAGTAAACAAATGCTTGAGGATGGTTTCTGTATTTCATGCAGTGAATGAATGGAAAATGTGAAATGTTCTCATAATGGACTCATTTCTATTCATCCTTGTTGTGTCTGATCCCCAATCCATTTGTAAAAATAAAAGAAATAAGATTTCCCCTCGTCATACTTGTTGAGAGGCTACAGTTGTGGAATATTGTCACATTAAAGTGTAGAATGGGGAGATAAAAATGTTTTATGACACTGTGGATCTGTCCTGGTTTGGACAGGTGTCTACTAAGGAAGGCAGGAGTCCCCCTCCCACCCCGGAATGGAAAAAATGTAACCCCCTTCCTCCCGAACTATTATAATTTTGAAAATGAGAGGCTTTCAGGCAAATATATCAGAAATAGGAATAACAGGTCTTTACTTATATGTATATATATGTACAACAAGGCAAAGCAAAAAAACCCCAACAATAACTAAGGCAGTAACAAGTAATAGGAATCAGACCCCAGTGACAGCTGCCGGGGCTGTCAGGCACTTTCCCTTTTGCTTCAGCGATGGCCGGAGCTGGCAGGGGCACTCCGGAGCGAGGTCGGGGAGCACGGGGGAAAGCTTAACTTGCCCAAGCCGGGAAGGGATGGGANAAAAGCTGTTTCCAAAACTCCTGGATTCTGATGGATGTCTACAGACATTCCTTTTGGTATTATCTCCACTGGATCAGCTGTTCAGCTGTCAGAGCTATGGTAGACAGACGAGAAAATTTTGCTAAAAAGCCTTACTTTGGGCTTAATTTTGTAATGGAGAAATCATCAGTGATGGAAAGAAACTTGGAGTTTGTGAAACTGATTTCTGATTTTCAAAGATTCAGGATCTGGGAGCAGCTTTCCCTGGTAATATCTGTATCCTTGGATCATAGGATTTATTATTGAGCAAGAATGTGCTGTATTTATGATGATTCTGTTTTCAGAAGATGCACACCTGTAAAGTATTCAGTCTCAAAACTGAAACTTTTTGTTCGAAATGTTTAGTAGTTTGATTTTTTTTTTACTTTAAAATATTTTAGAGTAAGTTGATTTCTGAGATGTATTTCCTATTAAAATTAGAACTTCATGTAACTATTAATCGTTAAACTGAGTGTTTGATTTGAAAAATAACTGCTGGTGCTGTTAAATTGAGAAAACAAACAGTTAAACACTTGAAGTTAATCAGTTAAATACTTGAAGCAATCTCTCCAGGACAACATGAGCAGAGGACAAGTTTACACTTGCAATCAGTAATATCTAAGCATGTGCTTCAGAGATGATGATGGACAGTCAAACAGGGAACAGAGATAAAAACAGTTTAGAAGATATGTGGCCATAATCTGCCTTTTTTGGTTGCCCCTGTTGTTACTCCCTGCTCCCCTTAAGGCTTTTCTCCCTTCTTCATCTGTAGGCTCCTGCCAACTCCTCCATCTCGTGCCAAAAGGGCTGGCACTGTGACTAAGATGACTAAGCCAGTCTGAGTTGATTCAAAGCCATTCAGTATTCAGCAGTGTGGACCCTGAGCAGATGGCAGGTACCCACCAAAGACACTTTATCACTCCTCAGCTGGGCAGGGGAGACAAAATATAACAAAAGGCTCACATGTCAACATAAGGACGAGGAGGGATCACACACAAATTACTCTCACAGGCGAAACAGACTTGACTTGAAACATCTCTGCCTCTCCTTCTTCCTCAGAGTGAGGACTCCTAGCACTCTTCCCCTGCACTGGAAGGGTCTTTCTCATGGGAGACAGTTCTCCATAGACTTCTCCAGTGTCAGTCCTTCTCATGAGCTACGGTTCTTCATGAGCTGCTCCAGGTTGGGTCCTTTCCACTGGGTCAGTCTTTCAGGAACAGACTGCTCCAGTGTGGGTCCCTTGTTGCAGTCCTTCAGGAACAGGCTGCTCCAGTGCAGGTCCCCTATGGGGTCACAAGTTCTACCAGCAAACCTGCTCCAGCACTGGCTTCTTTCTCCACAGGGGCACCAGTCCTGCTTGGAGCCTGCTCCAGTGCAGCTTTACCACAGGGTCACAGCCTCCTTTGGTCACCCTCCTGCTCTGCTGTGTACCTCCATGGACTGTGGCGGGACAGCCTGCCTGACCATGTTCTTCATCACAGGAGAGGGAAATCTCTGCGCCACTGTCTGGACCACCTCTTCCTACTCCTTCTTCACTGACCGTGGTTTCTGCAGAACTGTTCCTGTCACAGATTCTCATTCTTTTCCCTGGCTGCAGTTGCTATTGCACTTTTTTCCTTCTCTTAAATACGTTATCTCAGAGGCAGTAACATCATCACTGATAGGCTTAGGCTTGGCCTTGGCCAGTGGCAGGCCCGTCTTGGAGCCAGGTGGCATAGGAAATGGCATGACCTCCATACCAGGCTCAGGCATATGGTCATGAGTAAAAATGTGGGGCAGTCACTGCATTTTAAAGGTTATAAGAAAATGCAAGATTATGAAATCCAAATGACCTAGGAGTCATTAAGCTACAGAATAAAGTAGGCCACAAACTGTACTGGGACCCTACGAGCAAAACATGTTGCATAGCTTTTCTGATCGGATTTGACCATATACTGCTAGAGGAAGAAGGACTTGGCTGTGTCCTTGGGTCGCAGCGATACTAAGGACCATGCCCTCATTAATTTTGCTTTTGCATCCCCTCTTTTCAGGTTTATCTCCTCTTCTTACTATGGTTTGCCGAGAAATCCTGGGTTATATGCAGCTATACAAAGTCCCCTTTTTATGCAAATTTTGTATTTTTATCACAGGATCTTTCCAACATGCAATGACATTAGCTCAGTTGGTCAGAGCATGGTGCTAATAATGCCAAGGTAGTGAGTTCAATTTGTGTGGGCCATTAACTTAAGAGTTGGAGTCAGTTATCCTTCTGAGTCCCTTCCAACTCACACTATTCTGTGATTTTTGTGATCCAGCAAAAACACTGGAAAGATGTTTTAAATATTTCAAATGGAGTTTTCTAAGAAAACTAAGGATTTTTTTTTTCATTATACTTTCTTTTGGTTTATCAAAGGACACCTGTCAGCTCTATGTTTCAAAATGGTAAGATCTGCTCTTATATCCAGAAATCTCTGATCTTATATCCAGAAATAAGGTGTTGTTCTTTTTGATAAGCAAGGATTGTTGGAGACCTGAGATCTTGTATTAGACTAATGTGTAGTCTGGAAAAAGAACAGACCAACATTCAGTGCACCGACTTTTCCTTAGCATGGTTTCCAACTTTTATTACAGCAGTATTTTTAGAAATAAAGTGACTGTGAAGCAAGATCAGTTCTGTTTCAGGCCAGCTCTTTTACTTCATCTTTCTGAGATAAACTAATAAGCACATCTAACCTGCCTTTACTAGTGAGATAAGCATTTCAGCAACAAGAGTGATGGTTATACTGATGGTGTAGCCGTGCTTCTTGCTTTATTCCTGTCCCCTTTAAACAAAGTGGAAGCAATGCCTGTCTCCTTTTTGCTGGTGTGTGCTGTTAAAAAGTGAAGACCCGGGCTTGCTCTTTGCTCAGCAACTGTACAGGGGGTGGTTTACATGGCATGCAGAGATATGCAGGGTACTTCAAGTCAGCCTTCGCGCCCAGATCAAAACCAAAATGTCAGGAGGTGTGACAGCAGGTGTGAAGGTGCTCAAACAGAAAAGGACAGTGCAAGGTGGTCTACTGCTTGTTTTAAAAATTTTTGGTGTCACATGCTCATCACATTCACAGGGAAGAATTACTTCTTAATACCCAATCCAATCTGTCAATTTGAAGCCAATGGTCAAAAGTCCCTCTTTTTCCTTATTCCAGCTAATTAGAATTCAGACACTGGGCATTTGTTGGCTACCAACCAACCCTATGGGAAACAACCTGAAAACATATCACAATTATGCCATGATAGCATTCTATTCGAATGACATGTATGTCCATGGGTACACGTGTCTGATTTGTTAAGGACAGTTTGCAAGGCAAGGCTACTCCTCTGCTGCATTCATAGCAAATGTCTGGCAGGTGACAGCACTTCATCAGTGCTTTCCACACAGGAGGCAACTCCTGGCAGTGTGCTAGGAGTGGGTTCAGGCATCACTGTGCAGTGATGCACAGTATGGTCCCCAGAAGGGACTTCTGCATGCTGTCCCTGAAAGATCGTATGTCTGTAGGCTATTGTAGTTGACAAAATTACTTCTGGGTTCCTCTCAGAACAGGTGTTCTGTTTTTAAGAAGCAAGAGACCAACCTTTATAGTGCTTTCAGGGGTTTTACAGGTTTGCTTTTTTGTTTTGGCTTTTGGGGTATTTTTTGCAAATGTGTGGAACTCTTTTCATATAAGGATCATATAACAAAAGGAGAGAGTCTAGGCAGGTAAGTAAAATTGTAACAAATGTAATTTATGCAACAATATTTGTACTTTTCCTACAACAATATTTGTTGTACTCCTATTTGTAGGAATTTCCTATTCCTGTTTGTACTATTCCTACCACAAATAATGACATATTTGTGTGGTAAAATGTGTGTGCAATTCATCTTTTCATCAAACCTGACATGCCAGAAAATTCCTTTTTTTAAACTCATCTAAAATTTTCCCATTTCCGTGCTGTGGATCCAAAGCAAGAAAAGATTCATTTCCCTGCCACATCAACTCAGCAGTTATGCAGCAGCAAGAAAAGACTGCTCTCTGTCCTCAGAATGATTTGTGGGCTACCACAGATAGCTGGGGATGCAGAGTAACATTGCTAAGGAATCTCATTCACAGATGCTTACTTCTCCATACATGCTGTATTTGGGCTTAGCAGGGGTGCCTGGATTCAATTACGGAGCTAGACATTTAAGAGAAATCTGTAGTTAGAGTTTCTCTCTGCTTTTCCAGGAAGCAGACCGCCAAATTGGTCAAATGCTATTTTTCTATACAGAAAGTATAGTAACAGAGATCTAATCACAGTATATATGTACATAAATGAATATTCCTTGGTATATTCTAATGCTGATGGAATCTCAAAGCTCATCTAAAGGCATCCTTTCAGGAGAGGAGATACACAGTCCCTTGACCCAGTATGAGCAGACAGAAGTGTTTTCCCCTGACTCTCTTGCCCCAAAGTAAAAATAATCCCATATTTTAGGTGGGCTTTGGTGAGTTTACTATTGATAAAGGAGTTAGAATAAACACATTTGTCCTCCTCCTCCTCTGACCTTCACCAGAGAATCTTTGTGCACATCCATATCCCTTTGGCTGACCAGATTTATAACAAGGCATATTATGCACAGTGAAGGGAGGATGGGGTGAGGCTAATGACTGGTACTGAGGCACTGTTATGAAGACACAAGATGATCTGTGCAACACTGATGTGCATGAACTCATAACACTGAAATTAGTAGCATTCTCCTTCATTTCCATTTTTGACTATGATGGTGACATGTTTACTAAGGAATAGAAAGTTCAGGCTTTTCCCTTATTCCAAGAGATTAAACTTTCCAGATATAGTCGTGAGTGACTCACTGAAGTCACCAACAGCGTAGAATACAGAACATGGAGATTACAAAGAAGTGAAATACTAGGTGACAAAACTTGTAATGACATTCATATGTTCAGATCAATGTATACGATGCGGCTTAAGCCTGCTTTTTTCCCCTGAAGTTTCTGTATAAATTAATAAACTCATTTGACAGGCAAATTATTAACACATGTGGATATAAGTATCTCCCATGAGTTGATCTTGCATGCTGTGAAGATTGCAAAGGAGTCTTTTTCATCAGCATGGCAAAATTGTATTGTGAAATCTAATGTAGCTGAGCAGGTTTGAAGATGGTGCTCTGCTGAGACTGTTAGTTGCTGTTTCATTGGACTGCTGGAGATATTTCAAATCACAAATACACTGAAGACAGAAACTAACACACCTCTCATTTGAAATTACTTAAGAAGACCATCACATGCACCTTAGTGTTATGCTAAGTTTCTGTCACCTACATGGATAAATCTGAATAACAGGTGTGCTACCTACTGCCTTTTCACCCAACATGGGTAAGGGTTAAAAATAGCAGTTTAAAAGAGGCAAAGAGATGTTGCGTTTTAATGACCCAAGTTACTTGCTAGCCAAGAGAAATTCCTTGCACTCTGGAAAAAGAGACACACAGGCATATTTCTTGGATTGATTGTGGCTGGTGCACAGGAGTCCCAAAAGATGTAATGCTTCACTGATAGAGGGTGTTGATTTATCCTTCAACAACAACTTAGAAATTGTTGCAACTTCTCTACTTAAATAAATCAGTCAGGGAAGGATCTTGCTACTGTAAAGCATATGGAGTTGTCATTACTTTTCATCTTTGTAACTGCTGCTAATATCTCTTGGGAAAGAGGCACACAAAGAAGGCAGCAGAGCAGTAACTAACATTAGGGAGGGAGAGATTAAGGAATAATATGGGCTTAACATATTAAGGGTTATATTAAGCAGCTAAATTATGGAAAACATGATGAATTTTGCTGACATATGTTTTCATTTATTAGGGCCAAGCAACTCTCAGATCTTCAAGCCCAAGCTCCTTACCAGGGTTTGTCAGGGAGCCTCAGGTGGCTTCAGTAGAGTAGTTTTTAAAATTAATTGATGCTGCGACCTCAGAAGTGCTCCTCAGGAAGAGCTGGAAATGGAGAAAGTTCTGTTTGCTGCTGAGGCAACAGAGGGGGGAAAAAAAAAAATCCCAAATCACCCCACAGTTTAGTGTCTTCTACTGTTAGAGTTGACAGGATACTTTTAGCATTTTTTCTGTATTTCCATTCTTTTTACTTTTTTTTTTTTTTAATTGGAAAAGATGTAAGCACCCTTAACATTCTACAGTTACACGAGTACGTGAAGTATTAGCTGAGCAGAAGTAGTCCAGAATAATGAAAAATTAGAAAAGTGGACAAACTTGATTAATGTACTACACAGTTTCAGCATAATGCCCTTTCCAGCCATCAATAAATTGTTATGAAACTAACCCTGAGTGATAAAATGCTCAAGAAAATTTCTTTTAAAAAGTTGCTGAAGAACAAGAAGTCCTAGGGAAAGATCTTTGGCAAAATTCATGTAAGTCATGTCCCCAATAAAGAGCTATTTATTGTCATTCTCCACAAGTGCTTTGTTTGTTCATGTATAGTACTGTTGGTTCTATACGTGATTGTGTGTAGCTCTATATGAAAATAAAGCATAGTTAGCAATTGTGGCTTAATTGAGTGAGTATGAGAAAATTCTAGAGTTTTTTTATCTACCAGCATAGGAGTGTTTTTTTTTTTTTTTTTGGTAGATGGATTTTCCCCATTTTTAATCGGAAGGAAATTTCTTATCTACATGACAATATATCCATGATGAACAGATTCTACGTTATGTATTTGAGTAAAACCATTAAATAACCAAGATGAAATATGTTTGATATTATCACAAATAATAGGGAGAAAAAGCAACTGTCTTTAAAGAGAAAAAAAATGTTCATACCTCGTTTGACTATATATTAAAATAATTACATTCTTGTTATTAAAGGAGAGCAGTTAAAACAGATGATAGTATTCCCGTAGGACACAATTCAAGCGCTTATACTGGTAGCATCTCAAATTACAATATAGTGGAAAAAGAAGTACGTAAAGTGGTCTCAGCTCACGGTGATTGGTGTTATTAATTTAATTACATTTCTGAAAATATTTAGAGGAGAACGAAAGAAGAAGAAAATGAATGAGGATATGGTGAAAACTGGGGACACTGTGAAAAGCTTTTATAGCAATTCATGGGAGCTATGCTTATATTTATCATTTCCAGGCCATATTCATCTATGGAGTGCTATATTAAACTACTGTTTCACTGAGCTCATTCATATTGAGGCAATCTGGTAATACTGCTGAAACTGCCAGTCTTCATTTCAGGTATTTATGAATTTTAAATAGCCCTTGAATTATGTGAGTGATTTTTTTTTTTTTTAACATGCCCAGTGGCTGTAGAAAAGGAAGGCAACAAGTGATAGTGAACATTGCATGAAGCCACAGTTTTGCTCATTAGCTGGGGTTTATTGCCATCTGGTGGCTATTGCGTATATTTCATACAGCGCAGATTTGTTCTCATTTTGTGTTACTAGTATTCATGTAATTTCAAAAAGAAAGCATAAAATCAGCAGCTGTATAGAAAATATTGAGTGCATTTAAAAAAAACATTCTAATATTATCTATTTAATATGGTATATATTAAAAAATCCTCTAATAACACATAGGATTTAGGTGCTATGAAATAAGGACACACATAAAAAAATGCAGCCTAAAAGTCCTGTTGACCTCCATAGTCGTCAAAATACAAAGTTCAGCTTCAGGTATTTACAGTTCTCTAGAATTGTAGCATAAGAGCCAAAAGTAATTTTTAGTGATCATAAAATGAAAGAAAGTAATTAAGATCTTGAGGTCCTCTTTGAATTAGTTATTTTTATATGAGGGTACTGGATCCGGTTAATGGTTGTACTTGATCTTAGAGATCTTTTACAACCTTAACAAATCTATGATTCTATAGGGTACATTATTCCTAAAACTCAACTGGCATTTCTACTTCAGCATGTTTGTTTGCTATCCTGCCTCCTACACTTAAACACTAATGACAGATGCTATTTGTTAATCTCATTGATACATCTGTGTATTTCACTTTGTCATTTAGTTTTATATATGGTGGTACTTCTATCAGAAATGTAAGTTTCAGTGTAACCAAAGGTATCACCTTGAGATTTCAGTTTCATTCTTCATACGCAGAAAAAGGTAACTCTTATGTAAGGTTTTTGATCTTTTCATGGCTTGTTGAAAGCAATCATTAACAGCTTCTTTGTAGTCCACCTTATTTATTCCATGTGTTTTTAAGAGAAAGTCCTTCAGGAAAATGTTCAGATTAGCATTATGGTAAGTTTTTATGCAAGTATATTTTAGACAGGGAGAGGAAAAGAAGTTTGTTTCAGTGCAAACTCAGAAAAAAATTGCACCCATTTCTATTGACAAAACGTTCTGGATGAAAATTTAACATGACCCTTGATTCAACAAAAGAAGTAAACATCCTAACAGTAGGAATATAACAAAAGGGGAAGACCCTTCTCAAAATGACCCTTCTGTAAATGTCCATTGACAAATTTATATGGTTTTTTAATTCCCTATGCCTGCCCCATGACGTGTGCCTGTGTTTGGACAGCCGGAAATAAATAGACAGTAATTTCCTCTTCAGTTATAGTGCTGGTGCTATGTCCATCGTCTGTCGCTTGGCCGCCCGGAGGCTAAGCAGGTGACTTGCTGTGAAGTGTCCCAGTGGCTGGGCAAGGCACAGCTTGGCAGCCGACCAGAGGCTCTGTAGAGAGCTCGCTGCTTTAGGCTCCTGCGTGGAGCTGGCAGCAGTCGGGTGTTATTGTAGCAGCCGGCGGAGGCAAAGGAGGAGAGAAGGACTCTTTGTAGCAGCAATCCAAGCCTTTATTCCCAGACCCCAGGGCCAGAGGAACACAGTAGTGAAGAGGTATGGCAACAAAAAGCGAGGAACGACAGTTACAGGGGATTTTATACAGGGGGTGGATGGGGGGTGGAACAGGGGGATAAACCAATAGGGAAATGACATGCGGTGACAGGTATCCAATAACAAGGTCTCAGGGGAGGGCTCAATTTAAATGAACCAATGGGAGGGGGTGTCTAACAGAGCTGACCTTTCTGGCAACATATTAGATAAGCAATAGGGTACATGAATAAACATGACAATGATATAACTTAGGGAGTCACAAACTGTAACCTTTAGGGAGAACTTGGAGCTGGGAGTAACAGCAGGAAACCAATAGATAATTCAAGAACTATAGACGGACACAGAACTTTCAAGAACATGGGGAGGTGACCCAGCCTGGAGTGACACCCAGTGGGGGCACGGCCTACACTTCTGCACTGCCCTCAGAACCACTCTCAGGCCCTCCCTCGGACCCACTGTCCTGGGCAGGGAAATCCACCCACTGGATGTCCTGATTGACATGCAGCCTGAAGGGCTGGGTCAGCACAACAATCGTCCTTGCTGGGCTCTTGCTTTGGTGTGTGATACTTTTTTTAATTTGGTTGTTATCTCCCAGCTCTGACACTGAATTATTGTCTGCCAGGTTTTCCTTCATGCAGACTTCCATCTTTATTTCTGCTACTCTCTGAACTCTTTGGTACTTTGAGCCTCTTTAGCTATAGTCTTTTTTTTTTTTTTTTTTTTTTTTTTTTGTCTTCTTGACTGTCATCCATGTTTCTTCAATCTATACTGGAATAAAAGCAGTTGGATTTTATTGCTTTATTTGGTGTTGTTATTCAATCAAAACCTTTAAAAATACATATCTTGGTGTTTTCTAATCATTTATTACCAGAACAATGAAACATTTGAAATATTTTGAAACAGACCTCTTCTTGCTAATTTTTTCTTAAAGCATATACCTTCCTATCACACAGCACTGCCAGCATACATGCTATCCCCTTCTCTACTATGAATTTCTTTATATACCTCCCATTCTAGTGAAAAAGATGGGTTAAAGAGGGTGTCTGCATTTCTCTACATGTAGTGTAAAATCACTGTTTTAAAGCCCAGCCTTTCTCTCCTGCATATTTTACAGAAGGGTCAGTATCTTGTAACGGCCAAGAGCAGCTCCTTCAAGGTAGCCAGCTCATCTCAGCTGAGTGGCAGCAAGATGGGGGACCATTGCTAGGACTGCCTCTCCCAGCTGGATTCCACTCAACTCTACCTCCCTCATCATGGCAGCGAGGTCGATTTGTACCTCAGGACTTACCTGCATAGCTCATTGTGGACCTCGTTCACCCTTATACAAGATCTCCTTTTATTCCCCGATGAAACACCTCTGGGATCCTACTATTCTTACTTTTAGAGGAAGCAGCATGGTTGTTGGTAATTACGGTCCTTTCGTATTTATACTAGGGATGGTCCCTTTTTCTATTCAAAACTCAGAAATGTGCAAAATGCCCTTGTATTTCAGTTCTTACCTGGAATGTGCCCTAACAAAACCAGGAGCAGGACTGAGCACTTGCTATGTCAGATTTGAGAGTTAAACTCTACATTTCTGTGTCCAAGTCCGGCCCATGAGAGAAATGACTCACTGTAGTAACTAGTAGGGAAAGGTATAAAAAGGAGTAGTTCGAAATAAAAAATTGTCAGCGTAGGTAACCCAAAGTACACTTTATGTGACACATTATATAAATCTTTGAACTGATTCTGGAAGTGACATATTAAGTTAAAGATAATTAGTCCATCACCAGGTATGGCAGTATATGTAACTCATTAAATGTTGAAGTATTAATTAATGTATTGGAACCTGATAAGTGGGTAGTTGTATACCTTCCAGCTTGATACTGTAGGTCTATGGTAGTGCCTTTTCCCAGCACACTGGAGGCTAAACCGGTACCCTCTTTCATCATGATGAAGAGCAAGACTTTCATGCTACTGTAGTCTTTACTGCCTAGAGGTCATGCTTCGGCTCAGCAGAGGAGCCAGCTCACCAACAGCCAGCTGATAGAGTATTTGTAGGAGCATAAATGCCAGCAGACACACTTTGAACAAAATATATTAAGACCTTGCTTGCCATTTGAAAGTGAGCTTGTTAGGAATTTCAGCCAGGGGAACAAAGATGGGTATATGGAAATTCAGAATTTATTATGAATTAATAATAAATTAATTTGGGGAGTTTTAATTCCTGGAGACTAGAGATACACTAGGATATATAGGAGAGATAGATAGACAGATAGATAGA
>VYZQ01056076.1:0-10543 GCA_013400655.1 Mystacornis crossleyi
AGTACACCTTTTGTTATTCAGTTTTGAACTACAATTTTCTGTTTTTATTTGTGGTGTTAAAATCTTTTTGGGATTTATATTACTGTGTAATTTTTAATTCCTCCTTCCTGGAATGTTCAAGATAAACCTACACCTATTCATCTGCCTAGATTAATGAACCAGTATAAAACTGGAGATATTAAAGAAAATTATCCCATTAATTGAAGACAATCTTATATTTTATTGCAAATATGAAAGAAATATATGGGAAAATGAAAACATATGGGAAATATGAAATATGAAAATGAAAACATATGGGAAATATGAAATGTTCCATACTTTTTAGGGGAGTCTGGTTAGGGTTTTTTTACTTACCAAATCTGATGCATGTAAAAATGTTAACTCCAATTAAATCAGTCATTGCTTTTTATAGATAAACTTTTTCAACAAAATGTATAATGAGAGAAAAAATGATGAGAGAATACCATTTTTTAGAGGACATCTAGGCTGTTATGCCTTTCAAAATAATAGTGGTCTTTTTTGTGGTTTTGTATATTCTGTAATGTGAGTAAAAATTTATGAAATTATTGAAAGGAGTATCTGCATATATAATCATAATTAACCTTAGTTTCTAAGGCAGTGAGGTAGTTGCAAACAGTGCTTTTAAATTGGGAAATGGGTCTTTTAACTGTTTTGATCCAGATACCTTCAGTTATACTTATATTTATAAATATATCTTCTGAAAAAAATAAGTCTATATTATGAAAACACTTGGTCTTTTTTTTTTTTTTTTAACTTAGTGGGATAAATTGTACCTTTGACCCTGTTAGTCCAAGCTAGGATAAAGATATTGCTTCATTTTAGTAGTCTTCCACTACCTGTCTGTACTTAAAACATCAGTAATGTGTCTACCACAGCACATGAAGAGTTTGAACACGAGTTGATCCCCTAAATAAGCACATATTAAGTGAAAAAGCATTTTTAATTTATTGTGCAGGTCTGTATCTAGGTATGCTTTTAATTAAACACTAGTCCATAAATAAGCAAATAATAGAAGTTAGCAGAGAAGCAGTTGATCTAAATCATGACAGTAGCTCATTTATCTTTGTCCTAACAAGACAATAGGAAATGACACTAAGCCGTTGTTTTCTATGCATTAAGATTTCCTTCTTAAACAAATGCAATTGAGGCAGTTTGTTTTTCAGCGACAGCCCAGCACGCAATGCCAGTGGCCAGAGTTTTGTCTTGTCTTCATCCAGGGAAGGATTAATCTTTGTGATGGTGCAAACAAAATGTATGTCTGAGGTCAAAGTGCGGGTTGCCTTTTGGGATCTGCATTACATTAATGTCATTTTTGGGTTCCTGACGTTAATCAAAACCAACACCATAAAGCGTCACTTAGCTAATTTGTGTATTATTGTCAATGTTACCATTAATTATGCGTTTGTGAGGAAAAAGAGGATTAATGAGATGTCACAGGTAATTTACAATGATCAGGCTCCCCAGGACATTAAGAAAACACTAGCTGTGTACGGTTACCATTCAAACATAATAGTACTCTTGCAGGAAAGCTTTTGTTAAGTCTCTGGACCAAGTTTTCCTACTGATATGAAATATATTTTATATTGTCTGTAGAAGGTTTATTTTAATGCAGAAACAGTGTAGCAGTTTGGGTTTCTTTACTGAGGTCTCTATTAGACATTAATGAAAATCTGGTGCTATGTTTTAAATGGACAATCCTTGAAAAAAATCTACTGTGTTGTATTGAATTGTTGTGAGATACTCTTTTCACTGAAAAATTTCTACAGACAACATTAACAAGCACAAAATCTCATTAAAAGTGCAAGATTATGAAGTGATAATAGCATCATTAATGCAGTTACTATCCTATGGTGCTTTATATATATTATAGAAGCAAAAATAACTGTATGTTTGTGTATTTACTGGATATGTATCGAGTACCACTTGTAGATGATAAAGTCAAACTTCAAATGAGATGAGTTTGTCCATTCATTAAGTGATGATCCTATATATTCCACTAATACTGCTGGTTTTTAAATGCTCTTACTGATTTATTAATGCATTTTAATACAGATTTTATAGAAAAGTTGCTTGTTGGACAATAAGTCAAACTTTGATCCCAATTAACAGTAGTTCCAGAAGACAAGAGATTAATTTTACTTAATTTCATAATTGTTCATGTAGGGCTCATTTCTGGTAGAAAACTGAATCTGTATTGATTTCAATTAACTTACTGAACTTGAATCTGCTTGAACAAGGTTTTCTAATACATCCAATATTGCTGTCTGTTTCTGACAATGATTCCTTTATTACTTTTGTTGTGGTTTCACCCCAGCTGGCAATCAAGCCCCACACAGCCCTGTGCTCACTCTCCCACCAGCAGGACTAGGAAGAGAATCAGAAGGGTGAAAGCTGGAAAACTTGTGGATTGAGATGAAGACAGTTTAATAGGGAATGCAAAAGCCATTCACACATAAGCAAAGAAAAACAAAGAATTAATACAGTGTTTCCCATGGGCAGGCAGATGTTGAGCCATCTCCAGGAGGGCAGGGACCCATGATATGTAATGATTACTTGGGTGGACAAACACTCCAAATGTCCCCCGTTTCTGCCTTCTTCCCCTCACTTTACATACTGACCATAATGTCATGTGGTCTGGAATATCCCTTTGGTCAGCTGGGGTCTCCTGTCCCAGCTGTGTCTCCTTCCAACCCCTTATGCACCCTCAGTCTTCTCACCAGCCCAGCATTATGAAGAGCAGAAAAGGCCTTGGGCTCTGTGTAAGCCCTGCTCAGCAATAACAAAACATCTCTGTATTACCAATCCCGTGTTCAGCACAAATCCGTACTAGCTACTGTAAAGAAAGTTAATCTACCGCAGCTGAAAACAGCACAATTTTGAAGTTCGTTTGGAAACAAGAATATCTGAGAAGAAAACTGTTTAAAAGAAAATATTCAGTTTTTGCACCTCTAAATGAATTCCTCATGATTTCCCTCAAAATTACCTTGGAATATGGAGGAAAATTGTCAATGGTAATTCCATTCAGAAATTATTCTTAGGTATAAATCATTTAATTTGATGATTTTTCCCCATTCCCTTTGATCTCACAGATTGTTTTTTACAGGGTCTTAATATCTGATGTCTTCCTTTCAGTTAACCTAGCACTGCCCTCTTATCACAAATGTTATCAGATTGCCTTGTAAGCCAATATAGCACTTAGAAGATTAACGACAATATATTATATCCCTTTCCAAGAGTATTTATTGTGGGTCAAAAGCTGATGCTTTGGAAACTAGTTCAAATTTTTGTCCTTCTATTATTTCAAACTGTGATGAGTTTAACAGTCTTCTCATTGTCTTAATGCCCTCCTGAAAACAACAACTACTCTTACTTTAATACTCAACTGACTCTTTGCTTCTCTGTTGAATCTGCCAGGAACAAGGAATTTTTTAAATTTTGTATAAGCAATTCCTGTTAATATTGAGCTATATCCCACTCAGGGCATCAGGTATAATTTGGACCCCACAGGCTCAAGGACTGCTCATATAAAACCCTGCTTCCTACCTGAAGCCCTAATTCAAGTAGCTTCAGTGTGCTACTGCCAAGCAAGAGCCATAAACAACAGTGGGCAGGGACTAGATCTGGAGGTCACGGAGTGGCATATGAAGAAAATTAAATCAATTCTGCATTTTTCTAGGTACACATTTATGAGTATTACACTTATGAGTAAATAAAACTCTCTTCAGGAAAACAGGACATTTTTATTTTGCTTTCCAGTCCAGGGCATTAAGTTTATATAGAAGCAGAGCATGTTACTTGTAGCTGCTGTTAACTATTTGACACAGTATATTAGCTACGCTAAACAGTTTGAAATAGAACTCAGAAGATAACTTGTTAAACACTATTTTAAAATAATTGGCATGCTATTATACAAAAGCTAGAACAAAGATAAAGAGTGATTAAACAAGACTTTAATGATAACAGTGTTGGGGGTTGAGAAAGTTTTCTTTCTGTGTGTGTATGTGCTCTTTTCTTCTCTCAAAGGAATTTTTTCCCCATGTTAAGGGGCGATTGCTGGGGTACTTAAGAAAAACAAAGAACCTAGCCAGCCACAAGGGAGGGGCCCAATTGTCCTTTTTTTTGGTCTTGGTGGCGTCTTCTCAGGTGGGGGAGCAAAGACATCTGGAGATTTAGAACTGGAAAAAAAGGAGGTGCGGTAGAGTGCTTGAGATTCATTGCTCTCCTGGCGTTTGGAAGGAGTGGGACTTGCAGCCGCCGCGGAGAGAATTCATCTCCTGCGAGGCCGTGTTTTTTGCTGTTTTGCCCTTCTGCCCTGCCCTGCCTCTGACACCCCTTCGCCGCTGCTTTTGGAGCTTTCGCTGAGACACAGCACTGAGGGCACCACCCCTNGATTTGGAAGCATTTATGTATAAACTGCATAAAAGCTTGTAGTTGGATATGCAAGATATCATGTAAAACTGTCACTTCTTCATGCAATTATTGATGATCAAGATACTAAGAAGTAAGTGCAAGCCTGAGAATATAGTTCTGCTGAATATTAGAACTGGGCAAGAATATTGCAATGAATGATAGCTCTGCTAGAAATTGCCAAAAAGTTGCTTCTGGTATTATCAAGATTACTCAGTTAAAAGAATTTGAATTTGTAGTGTTATTTTTTGGGGAGTGTTTACCCTTTTCCTTTTAGCAACTGAGGCTAAATAGATGCTGTCATGTCATACAACTGAAATGTGGAACTTGGAGATTCCATTCTATTTTGGGGAATTTCAGCTCACCTCTCAGGAAGACACCAGAATTTGCCACGTAGAGATAACTTTGTGTGCAAGTATTCCTAGAATTTGTAAAACTGCAACAAAAAGTCAAGGGATGTTAGCATGCTCTTTAAGAAAGAAAGGAGCATATAAATGTATACTGTGAATGAGGTCTCAGATCCTTCTCATTTTTGCCTGGAATCCTGTTCCAAAAAGAATTTTCAGCCACTTCAGTCTCCCCATGTTCCACTGCTTGAGGCAGCTCAAGTTAGATGTATACGTATATAAAAAGGCGTATCAGAGGTTTGATACTTATATACTCCCTTAATGAGTGAAAGATCTTCATTTGCTTTTGTATGAAAAAAAGCAGAATAGGTATAAATTAGCTGAGAACATTTCATCACATGAAATTCTCCCTATAGACCTGTGGGAGGATCTCAGAGATCTGAGGTGATATGGGCCCCATGCCCACCTCACTTGCAGAAGAGAGAATTTGAAACAAGTCTCCAGCATTTCAGATAAGAATTTTACCCAATGAATATCTCCAAGGGTTTAGACTCTCTTCCCACTATTTTTGAAATATTGTGTTTGCTCCAAATAAAACAATTTTGTTTTGTGACACCATAAAGAAATACAAGAACAAATGTATCTGTTGAATTCAAAACAACTTCTCTTGATCAAACTAAAAATGAGTAGGGTAGCAAAATTTACTGAATTTTGAGATCTCTGAATGTATCATTAAGGGGTTTCTTGGGTATTTGCTTACTGCTGTCATTAATTGCTCTTAGCTAAAATACTCAGTCCATTTTGGTCCATAGACATGCTTGAAAAGGAAAGGTTGATGTGTTTGTGACACCTGTCATTTGGGTCAGTTTAATGATTGCTTGGCAGAAGGTAAGTCTGACTGTCATCTTATCAGAAGTCTATTTAGATGGGGTTTTTTGTTTTGTAACGCACTTGCATATCAGGTAAGGCAAAACCAGAATGAAATCTAGATCAAATGCAGTTTGCTTGAGTTTGCTAGAAAATTCCATAACATGAAAATTGCAGGTTTTTCTCCTAACTTAAGAAAGAAATTGAAGGTATGAAAAATGGGTTAAAGCAAGATAGTAACATGTCAAACAGCTTCAGGGGAAATCTACATATTTTTCTCAGCGCTCTAGCTAAATACTAATGAGCTTATTAAAATAAAGTGACAAAAAAAAGATGCTTTACTTTCTCTATTTGACCTTTGTGCAGTGAAGGTAAACATACTGCAACTTTTGAATAATACATGAAAGACTATTTATTGAATACATTTTTAATTAGTAAAATGGTATATGCATGATTAAGTGTTTTGATATAACTTCAGTTTATACAAAAAAACTTATATTCTGCTAGAAGATGATCCTGGATTTTGAAATAAAACAGGATATTATAAAATATAAGCTTCTATATGAGGACCACTACATTTTTGCTATACTTTCATGAAAGAAATTAATAATATGTTTGTCTACAAGCTGCTGCATAAAAAAGCAATAAGAAGTATTTTGAAGAGAAAGTAAACCTGAAGACTAATTTTACTTGAATTTATTTTATGTGACAAAATAGAATTTGTGAGGTTACAAACCATCAATGGAAATATTTAACTTATTAAACAATGGAACAACAGCATTGTTATTGTGTAGTATTCAGATTTAAGAGATGAAAACAGATTTCCTTAGCAAGCATATAGTCTGAGGGGACTTGTCTGTCAGCTTATGTGCTGAGCTGGGTGAATACAGTACATTGTCATAATGTTAAAAAAACACTGAAAAAATACGAAGACTTTTGAAACATTTAAATAATTATTTACCATATTATTCATGTGCACTTTATGCTTAAAGGAACCTGGATATTGAAGTAACATAGTGGATGTAGCTCCAAAATACAATACAGAACCAGAGTCTATGCTTGATTATGAAATTATATGCAGTTTCCTTTAACTTGTTAACACAGACATCATCAGCATGTGGAAGTTGTTTTAGTGTTTGGTTATATTTGCAAATGAATTTGAATGCAGAAAAGAATCATAGAATAGAGAAGCAAATAAAGCAGACTAATCTGCAAACTTAGTAGTTAAACAAGCAGTAGCAGGCAATTATTTCTGAAATGAATATCCCCCTGTAGCATGCTCAATGGATATTAATCCTACCGAGGAAGACTTTCTACTTACTAAAACAGAGTACTGGCAAAATCCCAACCTGATTAGTTTTGAATGGGGTTGTTTTAAGGTTCTTTTTTGACCAAAACTTTTTGGAATATTTTGTTAAATCAAGGCTCTAGCTGCATGTTTACTGAATGATGTTATCCCTCCTTGGACCTTCAGTCTTATCCCTTTATTCTTACAGGTCTTCTGTTAACTATAAATACCTTATTGCTTTAGGTCTCTTTCTCCCACAAGTTCATTCCTTTTGCTTTGGACAGTGGATCATTTTTGCTTTTGCTGAGGAAAGCTGTTAATGTTAAAATAAAGTTGACAAAATGTTTCTTCAGGATGGTTTTGTAGTAGATATCATTCAACAATTAAGCATTTGGGATAAACCCAAATAAAACCAAACTTTTTGTATTTCTTATTGTATATATACTTTTATATGAAATTTACAGTATTTGACTTTTTTGTTCTGGTGGCCAGCCTTTCCTCTTATCAGGTCTTTTGTCTAAAGAGCATGTGCATTAAAACATCATTACCTACAGGAATCATAAGTATTGCTCTGACTGAAATCAGTGTTTTTCACAGTAGTCTAGTCTTTCTTCTGTAATTGGTCACTTTCTGGTAATTATCTTAGTGTCAATGTTTTTAATTTTGTTTTGATTTTAACATAGGAATGGATAAATTGTAAGGTAAGGTCAATCTTTTCCCTTCAGTAAACCTTTGTGATAATTTTCTACTTTTATGTCTCTTTCTGTGGAGTTTGGGTTTCAAGATAACTAAAGTTAATTTATTTTTTCTCAATATTTTGATCTACTTTCCATTTATGTTTTCTTAAACAGAAATTTGAGATCTATATTTTAAAATTAACACCTGTTTTTCAGACAGTATGGCTTTCCCCCTCCTTCAGCCCTAATATTAGTCTTGCTTTGTTAGTATTCTGAACTACTACTTAGGAGGTACAGTCAATTAATGTGGAACAGCTTATGTAGATAGGGATATGTAAACACCTGAAGTCTTCTAATTGTCTACCCTTGTCTTTTTTTATTATGTAATCTCATTATAAATGTTTTTCTTTAGCATTAAAACCATCAGGGTTTGATTATGTACAATTTTTTTTTTCTAGTGAATAAGCTATATTTTGTGTAAATAATTCTACAATATGAAAACATGCATTTTGGGATTGTTCTATAGAAGTCTTCAATGCCAGCTTTCTTCCATATGGTGCTAAAAGCTTAAACGAAAGGAATCACATTCTCTATGTAATTCTGCAGTGGTTTGTTATCTTAATTACTAGGTGTATTATTTTACATTAAACTAAAAGGTAGCCTAAATTAATTTTAATCTTTACCTGAGCTCTGAGATTTGAACCATGACAGCGAAGCAGAATAATTATTCCCTCACCATCATTAGAAAACTACCCAAGGCAGACATTTTCTTTTTACTGTATGTTAGCCAAAGGTAAGTAGTAGTTAAAATCCCACAATTAATTGTTAGCAGTTATCTTTCTTTTATAACTTAGATGCAAAAAAGCAGTATCACTCACAGATGTGTAAAATCTTAAATGGTTTATTCTTAAGAATATGTTTATATTTAAAAGAATGCTGTGCATATTTAGATTACTTATATTTTAGCTATTATTCTTCTATATTAAATGGAATAATTCTTAATTTTACTCACGTCCATTTTTTCCTCATTCCTATTTATACCTCTTCTGATAAAAGATTATTTTAGTCACAGCATCAAAGGCTACCCATGTATTTTTTACTTGTTGATAGAGAAAATTACATTCCTTTTATGAATTGTTCTGTAAATACCCATTTAATGTAGTTACGTATACAGCTTTTAATTCAGCTATGAAAATGCTTTTCCATTTGTAAAGTGGACCTTGATTAAACTTTTCTCAAAACCCTTTTCAGTTTGTATTGGTACACCTAAACTTCATCACCACCCAACTAAAACAGGTTTTGTAGACCTCACCAAGAGCTTTGTGGTGATACCCCTGAGGTATCTTCAGAGTTTTGCTGGTGTCAGAGTCTAAAGCAGACTAGGTCTTCAGTGAAGTGACAGTATAAAATTTCTAACAAAAAAACACCACAAGTGGCAGCACTTCTATTGCATCTGAAGCCAAGCTGTGTCAGCACTTCTGTGGTCCTGCTTGCCTTGGCCCCGGGATTGTGATGCAGGCCTTTCCCTTCATCTGTTCTGTTGACACTGATGCTCCTCTGATCTTGTGATGAGCTAGCTCAGGCAGGAAAAATCAGCAACTGTTTTTCACTTGTCCTGTTTTCTCTTATAAGGACAGTCTGCTGCTAGTTTATTTCCTGAACCAGAGCAAGGGAGAGGGACTCCAAGGGTGACATTTCAGGTTGATGTTAACTGTTGTGGAATCACAGCCTGAGGCTTAGTGCAGCTAGAATTTTGAGCTGGAACAATCCGCAGTGGTAGTGAAAAGGAAAAGCACCCTGACCCTAACCTTATCCACTCATTCCAGGTGCATTGTGCTTTCTCTTCAGCATTTTATTTCTGTAGAAAATCAACCAGTTTAGGCACTGATTGAGGTGGTGATTTCCTTTTTTGTTTCCTGATTAGTGTTCAGTCAGATCCGTCTCTCTTACAGCATCACAGAAGGGAGTGAGGAGAAAATGGGGAAGGGCTAACTAAAACTTCTTTATTACAGGGTTTATGCTTGCTGTAAACGTTAATTAAAATGCGTATTGTGAGAGGCTGCTGTAGTTGCTAAGAGAGATTCAGTAGGGTCTGCAAAGAGCATAGCAGCCAATGGGAAGAATTTATAGTCATTATGCACAGAGGCTCATAGCAGCTGATGACAAAAGCCTATACAAGATATGTTGAAAATTTCTTGCAGCTGATGGAAATGGTCCAGGCTGTCTAATGTGGGGAACATCTGACAGCTGATACAGTGACCTATGGGTTCTAAAGTATAGTTATGGGACAAAAAATTGGTCAGGAACTTGAAAGTGCATAAGGGTTTTTTTTCTCTCCTAAATAAAACCAGGTTTGCAATAAGCTACAGATGCCCAAATCACTCTCCTCCCACACCCCAGAGACTCCCTAATTGTGAATTTGCATTGTTCTTTCCTTTGGTTTTGCCGATGGCCTTTGGCAGTCGCTTTGCTGATCCCACCCAGTAACAAGAACATGACTGGACATCTGTTATCAATCATTGTGGGGACGGGATGNGTTTCCCAGTACACCAGTGATGCCAGTCAACTGAAGCTGTCATTCAGGATCCTCAGCCTGTCAGCAGATGTTGGCCCCATTGAATGCCATCAGATGTTCTGACTGTCCTTTCCAAAAGTGCATCTCCATCCTTAAGTAAAAAGTAAGTGCTAGCTATGTGAAGAGACGGACACAGTACACAAGGAGTGAATTCAGTTCGTAGAATTTAGCTCTGCAGAGGTGCTACTTCTAGAATAGAATAGAGTATTTTCAATTGGAAGGGGTCTGCAATGATTGCCCAGTCCAGCTGCTGACCACTTGAGGGCTGACCAAAAATTAAAGCATGTTATTACGGGCATTATCCAAATTCCTGTTAGACTCTGACAGGCTGGGGCACCAACCACCTCTCTAGGAAGCCTGT
>VYZQ01056077.1:12221-30251 GCA_013400655.1 Mystacornis crossleyi
CAGTCCTGGGAAATGGGATGTCCTCACTCCAGCTCCTCGTGGAATTATTTGTGTCTAGGTGCTCACTCTGCTGTTCTCTTGTTTCCTCAGGTGTCCAATATTCTCTCCACCCTGGAAACAATCCTGACTAAAGGAGAAGTTCAGTCTGTTGTGGTTGAATATGAAGCACTTAATGTCATTATACGGTGAGTGCTCTGCAGTATTCACTTGTCATCCTTAATTTGAGGGGGAAACTCTTCATACAAAACCTTCGGGGCACTAAATATACCCAAGAAAAAATTTTAATGCTCCTTGAGTTGTTTAATATATTCAGGATTGTTTTCCCCCAGCGTTGGCCTGGTTTTGACTGGGCTGGAGGTGATTGCTGAGCGCTGTGGTTTGGATTTGGGATGGGAATAACGTCGATAACACCACATCAGTTGGTGTTTTAGTTATTGCTGAGCAGTGTTTGCTCTAAGTCAAGGTCTTGGCAGCTTCTCACCCCCCCAGGGGACGCAGGAGCTGGGAGGGGACACAGCTGGGACAGCTGATCCCAGCTGCCCAGGGGATATTCCCTGGAATGTGGCATCGTGCCCAGGTGTGAACTGGGGAGCTGCACTGTGCTCCACTTATTCTGTGTATTGTAATTGCAAAAGATTACCTTAATAACAACATAGTCATTCTGGTGCAGAACTTATTCAGATGAAAGCCTTGCTTTCATTTTTAATGGCTTTTTAGGAATTATTTCCCGAATCTCACCTGTGCTTCCCAAGCCACGTTCTTATATTTTGTTTCCGGAACCTGCCTGGTTGAGAAATTCTCTGCCATTATTTGGGGGGTTATTTAAAAATATCCCCTTGGGAACACATTTTAGTGCAGTGTTTCCCAGAACACGGTTGAAATTCCTGTCTAATTCCAGAAGGAACATTTAGGACCATCACTGAGAGTGCATTGTTCTGGTCAGAAGAACTAAAATATTTGAATTTATCTGTACTTAGTGTTAATTTAATTTCTGTATTAGTAAGTACATTGAGCCTGTATCTTTACTCTTATTTATGTATTCTCTTAAAGTTTTGGCATCTGGTTTGAACTGCAAATCCATTTTGAGGTGGAATAGCTCCTTTAAATAATCTCTCTGGCTTTAATAAAATTACTTGAGAGGCAGAAGTTTTCCATAGCACAGGGAATTCTCCATAAACTGTAGGGATGGGGCTTTGACTTTCCTGGGTCCAAGGGGACACTTGACAAAATTTCAGGATTTCTAGATACAGTTAACTACTGTTACTGTTTGAATACATGCTGGGTATTCCCATTTCTGGCAGTTTTTTTGGGGGTGTGTGGGATGGTGAAAAAAATCTGGAATTGTTTGTCGTGGTGTGCTCCAGCAGCTCAGGAACGGGAGATTAAAATCAGCTTTGACCAGGCCAGCCTCGATGGAGTCTGTGCAAACCTGGCTTGAGATGTTTCCAAAACAGGTTGTTCCCAGCTGTGTGGGAGCTGTCTGGGCTGCTGGGAACACCCCGGGATGGTTCCTGTGCAAACTTTTCCTGGGGCTTGGTGTGTTCCTGTCAGGCTCTCAGCTCCTCTGCCCAAATTGTTGTGGTAAAACAGAAAGGACAGCTCTGAAGTCACTCTGTTGTGCTTTTGGAGAGGTTTAGCTGAAATAACGCTTGAGCTCTGCAGTTTTTAATAAAATGGCCAAATACAATTGATAAAAAAAGTTTGGAACGGTTTCCTATAAATCACAGCTTGAATTCGAGCGTTTATTGATGATATCAAGAGAATTTCAGTGCCTGAGCAGTCTCGCTGATCGCTAATCCCTCTTTTTTGGGCTTGGTTTTTTGGGCTTTCTTTTGGATCCAGCTTAATGGAGCAAACTCCAGCCCAGATGGGAGAAGAGGCTGTGAGGTGGGCAAAGCTGATCATCCCTCTGGTCGTCCACTCTGCTCACAAAGTGCAGTTACGAGGTGCCACTGCCCTGGAGATGGGAATGCCACTGCTCCTGCAGAAGCAGCAGGAGGTGGCAGCGGTCACCGAGCACCTGATGACCACAGTGAGTGGCAGTGCTGGGCCCTTGGGCCAGAGGCAGCAGCAGCAGGAACTGGGGGGGTTTGGTGTGGTGTTAATTTGAGTTCCTGTGCACGGACAGCAGCTTCTCGATGGCAAAGGTTTTCGTGGAAAAATTCATTTAACAGGAGTGGAAATACAGGGGGTGCTGCAAACAGGTGTGCCCGGCAACGAAGGGGATGGGAGACAGAATTTGGAGGCCTGAGAGTGGAGATGGAGGCAAGAAAGCAAAGGATCCTCAGCATTTTCCATGTCCATTAAGATTCCCCATCCTGGCCAGCAGCAGCCCCTTGGTGTTTTTGGTGAAGCTTTTCATGTTCCCCTGCAGTTCCAGGACTGTGGACTTGGCTTATTTATTTTGCCTTTTTCCCTGCAAAAAGGTTTGAAAAACCAAAAAACCCGAACAAACGAGATGGTGTTTGGGGTCAGAGTGTGTTTGGACTTGAGGGAATGCAAGTATTTAAGGAAATGGAATTTGATTTGTTGCTTACCACTGTCAGAATAACAACCATAAATTTCAATTGTAGAGAGAATCAGGTGGTAGCAAATGCTGTGTAGTACAGAGTGAAAACCTGATGTAGAAACATGTTGGTTGTGTCCCCAGACATTGGTATGAGTTTTTAGAATATTTTAAGGGTGTTTCTTGTAGAAATTCTGTTCCTTTCTGTCTGCAGAAATTAATTTCCGAACTTCAGAAATTGTTTTCTACGAAAAACGAGACCTTCGTGTTAAAACTGTGGCCCCTGTTTGTCAGATTGCTTGGGAAGGTAAGCAAGACAGGCAACCAGGAATCTTCAGAAAAGGAGTTTTTCCCAGCAGGAATCTCTTCATTCTGAATTTCTCCCTCCTCAGACTCTGCACCGCAGTGGCAGCTTCATCAACTCCCTGCTGCAGCTGGAGGAGCTGGGATTCCGCAGCGGCTCCCCAGTGGTGAAGAAAATTGCCTTCATCGCCTGGAAGAGCCTCATTGATAATTTTGCTCTAAATCCAGGTAGATTTAAAAAAAAAAAATTCAACCTGAATTGTTTTCCAGTTAATACATAACTGGAAAAAAATATTCTGTTAGTGGTCAGTGTTGTTAGGTACCACTGGGTGTCCACTTAGTGCTGGTGTGTCCATATACATGGTGTGTATAAACAGATAAAATCCAAGTTTGGGGGTTCTTTGGTGGTTTTTATTCTTGTTGTGTTTTCTGTTTAAGGCAAGGTGATAATTTGATCGTTTGTTCTATCCTAATTTTTCTGCTGAGATTGCTAGAAAGAGAATAAAATTAGTAAGTCGTGTTTTGTAATGCTTTAATTGATCCAAACAGCAGTGAAATAGAGAATAAAACATTCTGTATATCTTATTTTGGATGGTTGGAAAAAGGCAACACTTCAGGATTCCAGAGGTGTTAAAAAAAGTTGTTTTAAAGGTGTAAGCTAGATCTGGACAAGTTTTTAGTCTACCCTGTGTCAAAATTCTGTATTTTTTACCTTGATTGTGCTGCTGTGTGTTCTGAAGAAGTTTGGTTTTCGTTTCCCTGGGGCAGGTGGGAGCCAACAGAGCGAGCAGGAGGGAATTTCTTCCTGTTCATCACAGAATCCCCAAACGGGCCAGGCTGGATCACCTGGCCCAACCTCCCTGCTCAAGCAGGGTCAGGTTGGAATGCAGAAAATTGAATTTCAGTCTCGGTGTTGAAAACAAATACTTGATTTTTCCAGAATTGTTCTAGATTAGAGCAGCAAGGTAGTCTGAAAGGTTGTTGTGTTTTAGTTTTTCAAATTACCATTAATTTAATTTAAAGCTAAAATACATTAGGAAAAAAGCATAATGGTTTAATCACATTCTGTTGTCATGTGATTTAATTATTTATATTGCTTAAAATGCCCCTTTTTTGGTCTCCCAGACATCCTGTGCAGTGCTAAAAGGCTGAAACTGCTGATGCAGCCCCTGAGCTCCATCCATGTGAGGACAGAGGCTCTGGCACTGACCAAACTGGAGGTGTGGTGGTATTTACTGATGAGACTGGGACCTCACCTGCCTTCAAACTTTGAACAGGTAACACGGCTGAGAGCAGCCCTGGGCCCCCAGCCTGGGTGGGGAGTGCAGCTCAGTCCCTGCCTCATCCTCCTCTGGTTTGTTCCTGAAGTTAAAACCCTCAGTCCCTGCTTCATCCTCCTCTGGTTTGTTCCTGAAATAAAAACCCTCAGTCCCTGCCTCATCCTCCTCTGGTTTGTTACTGAAATAAAAACCCTCAGTCCCTGCTTCCTCCTCTGGTTTGTTACTGAAGTTAAAACCCTCAGTCCCTGCCTCATCCTCCTCTGGTTTGTTCCTGAAATAAAAACCCTCAGTCCCTGCTTCATCCTCCTCTGGTTTGTTCCTGAAATAAAAACCCTCAGAACCAATCCAGGTTCGGGTGTGACTTACAGGTTGTACAGAAGGAATATTTGGGATTTACAGCCCCAAAATGTTGGAGAGCCTGTGGGAATCTCCTGTGAGCATCTGTGAAAATCTGCCCTGAGAGCAGTCAGGGATTATAAACGTGTTAAATAAGGGTGGTTTTGTCCTTGCACCGAGAAAGTGTGGGCTTGGAAAAGGCTGCCATAGGAAAACTGAGGGAAAGATTGTAAATATTTAGGAAGATAGAAAGAAAAATGATCCAGGCCTTTCATTTCTAGTCACGTCATAACTGGAATGAACACGTTTCTATTCAACACCTGAATTTCATTAAATTAATCTTCAAGATGAGAGCAAAGGGAAGGAAGAGTATTTTCTCTAGGATGATCCAACAGCTTTGCATCTAACAGGAATTTTTGTTTAATTAGCCACTTCTAATTCACTCTAAATCCCCAGAAGCTCTGATTTGAACAGAGCCCCCTCTGTGATATTTGAAATATGTGTGCTTTATGGCTTGCACGTGTTGTAGGTGGTTGCCCTGAGCTGGGATCTCTTTGCAGGTCTGTGTCCCGTTGATCCAGAGCACCCTGAGTGTGGATCCTGCTGCTGCATTCCCAGGAACGCCCTCACGCCTGCCCAGCAACCCCAGCCTGGGCTCAGCAACCCCTGGGCAGAAATCAGGTATTGAAACCTCAGCCTGAAGTTTCCAGCTGCGTTTCAGGTGCAGAGACTCAGCTGTTGTGTTTATCACGTTTATGCTTTTTGGTTTATAATAATGATTCTTGAGAACAGTGATTTCTCTGCGTGGTCACCGCAGGGCTCAGAATCATAAATTGGGTGAAATGAGGCTGTTGCAGTCATTATTTAGAGTTTGAAAGATTGTGCCAATCACAGTTGGAGGACCAGTTTTAATGTCCTCGATTGTGTTCTCTCTTGCAAGGGAGCTTTGGATTGAAATTTAGTTTTTCACGTATTCATATATGTGCTATTTATGTACATCCATTTATTTCTGCAGCATTTTTAGTTTCTGCCTGAACAGTAGAGAATCTTGCAATGGTTTGGGGTGGAAGGGAGCTTAAAGCCCATCCAGTGCCCCCCCTGCCATGGCAGGGACACCTCCCACTGTCCCAGGGTGCTCCAAGCCCTGTCCAGCCTGGCCTTGGGCACTGCCAGGGATGGGGAACCCGTGCCAGGGCCTCCCCACCCTCCCAGCCAGGAATTCCTTCCCAGTATCCCATCTAACCCTACCCAGTGATGGTGAGCCATCAGTAATTTTAATACTTTAAATTCATGTGAAACCACATCTATTTGAGCTTTATTTCTAAATAGCCAATAAGGAACTCGTGCTTTTTCTTCCCTTTCTGGAAGCCTGGCATCCATGGCTTGTGCCATTCTAGACTGGGGTAATTGGGAGCCTCAGGGATGTCCTGGATGTGGGCAGTTTCCTGTGTTCCCTTCTTTAAAAAGCTCATCTTTTGGTGAGATCACAACTGAATTGGTCAAAATGCTTTGCCAAGGCCTCTTAAATTTGTGTTCCAGGTGAAAATTCCCAATGGAAACTGTTTTGTAGCACCAGGCTTTACACCACACGTGTTCAGAGACCGTGCAGCCACAGCTTCCATGGAGATTTGGGTGGCCAAACTAAAGTTTGCTGTCCCAGAATTTGCAGTTTGGGGCAGATCTTTATACTTTGAAAACACCTGGATGTGGCTGGGATGGCAAACCCCCCCTCACCTGAGACACCTGGCTGCCAGAGCCACCTTCCAACCAGCACTGCTCCAAGATTTCTCCTTCTCTGGGGCAGATTTGGGGCTGGGGGCTGTTTCCTTGCCCTGCCACGTGAGAACCTGTGACTTGTGTCCCCTCCCTCAGGTCCTTTCCCGTTCGTGAGCCCGGGCACGCCCAGGATGGCCCTGGGCACCAGCACAGCAGGAGTGCTGCTCTTCCCTTCCATCCAGCTGCTGGGAATTGAAATGCTGCTCCACTTCCTCCTGGGACCACAAGTGGTGGATTTTGCTAAGCAGAACAAACTTGTGCTTAGCTTAGGTATATGAGTTTTATATATATATATATTTTTTTTTTAATATATTTGCATAATCTCAAATTTAGTCTATTGCAACGAAATGATTTAAACATTTCAAACTGCATGTTAAATGCTGTTAGTACACGTACTCTTGATTATTTTGAAGGCTTATTTTCCCAGGAAACTGCAAAGTAACGGGTTTATGGAATATGTTTTTTTGTTCTTGTAGAGCCTCTCCAGTACCCACTGATCAGTAGCCCTTCTTTTTTTTGTAAGCATGCCAGCACTCTGATAAATGCTGTTCAGGATGGCTTTATTGCAGTTGGAAAAGAAGTTCCTGGTAAGAATTCAGCGGCAAAATTGAAATATTTTCTGGGAAATCAAGTGGGCAAGGAAAACATAATGATGTTAAATTCAGTAGAACTGGTCTGACTTGCATTGAAAACTTGAGTTTTGGCTTAAATCACCATCTGTCCTTTAACACAATTTGTATTTTAGCTGCCGTTTTTGTTGAATATTTTTACAGCAAACTGAACAGAACCATTGTTACCTTGCAGATTGTTTGCTGAATGTTATCTGGAAGGACATAAATGGATATGTAAAAACAGCAATTGAAGCAGGTAAAAAGTGTCATTTTCTTCAATTTGTCGTTGCTTACCAGTCAGGGGTGGGTTTTTTTTTTTTAACTAGACCATAAATTGTTGGTGCTTCATTGCTTGGGTTTAGTCTGAATCAATAATTTTGGTTTTTTTAATATATATTTTTATGTATATACTTATATATATTTTTAATATATATTTTTATATATATATATAATTATATAAAAAACCCCACCTCAAGTCTTTAATATTGAGAAATGGCAAAATTCAGTGGATCACTCCAAGTTTTTTTCTTCATTCTTCATTTTTCTCCTTAGTAAACTGTACTGTCTGCAGATGTATAAAAGTTGTTTCCTATCCAAAAAATGTCCTTTATCCAAAAGGCTTTGAGAGTCCAGAGTATTCTTAATAATGAAAACTTCTATATTGAAACTCTAACTGCAAGTGAAGAGGCATTCTTTGGATGAATACAAAATTCCACAACCTCAGTGTATCAAAATCTAAGTCCTTAATGAAACAAAGGTGCTTCCATTTACTAATTAAACTTGGAGGTTTTTATTTAAACTTTGGCAGTTCAGTTGCATTATGAGCAACCTGAATCTCTGAAGTATTTGGTAAATATTTACAAATACACACAATTTTTTTGTTCTTGCACTAGAAATTCTCATGGTGCTCAGTGTGACCATTGCTTTGTTCTGGAAATGTTCTTTATTCCAGGAAACAAGAAAGAAAAGCAAGGCTCAGAAATACTGACCATGTTACTCCAGGCCTTAAAAAACACTGTGAGATCAAATTCTCTCCCTGTGCAGAAAGTACTGGTAAGTTCTTCTTTAAAAGCATTTTCAGATTTAGCAGCAGAATTGGCTTCGTGGTTCTCCTGTGCTTCAGAAAAGAGTTTGGAGACCTTCTTGATGGAATTTTAATTAGATTTTTTTAATGAAGGGAAGTGTTTGAATTTTGCTGTTATTTCTGATGTTGCTTAAAATATTTAAATCTTCGGAAAAATTGTATTTACGTGTGTTTTTTTTTCTTTTCCCCTACTTAGTCCCTCATTGATATCACTGTCAAGGAGTTGCCTCCAAAAGTATTGGGATCACCAGCTTATCAGGTTGCTGATATGGATCTTTTAAATGTGAGTCTGAGTGAATTCTGGGACTTTATTAATGCTAAAAAAAGGTATTGGGAAGTCAAAGGATTTCATGTTCCAGAGTGCAGACTTTGTTTCCAGGCCTCACTTCTGAGGAGTAATTTGACTGTCTCTAATTAATGAGCTGAACCCTGAAATTACTGCAGAAAAAGGGCTGATATTCATTAGTGAATGTCATGTGCTGGGTGCTGCATCAGAAGGGAGGAACAGATAATAAAATATCGAGAAAATAATCACAAAAATAACCTGTGAAAAAGGGCTGAAACGATGCTGAATTTTGGGGGATTTTTGCCCTGAGAGGAGCAGAGTGAGTCGCAAGGAGCAAGCTCCCAGTTGAAGTTTTAATTGGCAGATAACAAATACATTTTGTTAAATAAACATCAGCAAATCTGCAATATTTGTGGTAGATTTGAACAGAATTTGTCCAGAAGATCTCTTGCTGCAGCCTGGAAATCAGCAAATCCCAGGATCTGGCAGCAGCTCCAGCTTTCCCTCTCATACCGATTTTGAATCGACAACTTTTAATAATTGTGAATTTCTGACCCAGAGTTGGAGTTTAGAGATGCTCGTGTAAGTGAGGCAGTTACTTCACGTCTTCAGTGTTGTTTGAACCTCTTCCATTTCTCTTCCAAGGGAACTCCAGCTTTGTTCCTAATCCAGCTGCCTTTCCATAATAACCTCCTGGAATTCTGCGTGACGGACGAGAGGTACGTGGAGCTTCCTGGGTGTTCAGCATCCCTTCCAAAAGACCCCACGAGTTGTTCTTTCCTCGGGTTTCAGCTGGAAACACAAAAATCTCTTACCTGTGGAATTTGCATCCTCAGATTCTTTGTGATTCTGGAAACTCTGGTGGGTTATGTCCTGTCTGGGCCCACCTCTGCCCTGGCTTTCAGCGAGGCTGTGATCTGTGTCGTGGACCAGAGCGCCGAGCAGGTGGGCAACAAGGAGCACCTCTGGAGAATGTGGAGTATCGTTGTGAATCCTCTGACTGAGTGGATTAATCAGGTAATTTCGTTAATCACTGGCTTTGCTTCTCTTCCCCACCCCCAGAACTCCCACAGCAGAACTTTGGGCCGAGCGTTATCCTAATGATTGTTTTTTTTTAGGAATTACATGAAGTGAGAGTGAAATTAGACAGCTTGGCATAATCCTGCTGTTAAAAAACGTGGAAAGCTTCCCTCCAGGAACTGTTAACTTTTAAATACCGTGGGTCTGTTTGCTTGGCCTGAAAAGGAAATAAATCCCAGATTGGGGTGTTCAGGGTGTGATTAGACCAGAGTTTTACTCGTGTGAGACATCTTTAGTGTAATGAGAGCCATAGAAACTGTAATATTTAAGAGGTTTTGCAGCTTATTTACTAGAAATACATTGGCTGTAAGGTAGGAGTTGCTGAATTAATTAATCCTCGTTAGTCATTAGAGCTAAAAATCATAGAATTCGTGGAAAAAGTTTCCGGTGCTGGGAGTGCAGCTGCACTTAGTGCCAGGACACAGGGAATGGCTTCCCACTGCCAGAGGGCAGGGCTGGCTGGGAGATTGGGCAGGAATTCCTGGCTGGGAGGGTGGGGAGGGGCTGGGCTGGAATTCCCAGAGAAGCTGTGGCTGCCTCTGGATCCCTGGAATGTCCGAGGCCAGGCTGGACACTGGGGCTTGGAGCCACCTGGGATAGTGGGAGGTGTGGAATGAGGTGGGCAGGGGTTGGAATGAGATGGGCTTTCAGCTCCCTTCCACCCCAAACCATCCCGTGGCTCTCTTTGAGTGTTGTCGTGGCTTTTTGCAAGGGAAAGAAGTGAAAATACGTGAGCCATTTCCTAACAGATGGGTTTTATTCTTGGAATGAAGCTACTCTGGCACCTGGAAACAGAGCTTTTTATCCTTTGGTAGGAGCATCCTCTGGAACAGAATACCTGATATCAAGCTGTGCTTTATGACAACGAATCAGGAGCAGCCTTATTTGCCATCCCAATTCTGCAGCTTCATTAATCAAAAAACTCTTGTTGTTGCAGACGAACGAGGTGAACCAGGGGGATGCCCTGGAGCACAACTTCAGTGCTGTGTACAGCGCTTTGTTGCTGCCTGTAGCCCACATTTTCCCCGCCCAGGGATTCCCACAGGTAACACCAAACGTGTAAAATTAATTCACACCCGCGTGGGGTTTATAAAATCTCTGAGCTCTCCGAGCTGCCTCCGCTACCATCGCGTGCCTACGTGGCACGGCACATTCAAACCCCTAAACCTCCAAACCCTAAAGAACCCTAAGTTCTGACAGAAAAAGAAAACATAAAACAGCTTTTCTCTGTGCGCAGATATTGATATTTATGCACTTTTTCTCTCTGTTGTTAAAGCCAACTTTGAAATCCTTGCTGCGCACTTGGTCGGACCTGTATCGAGCTTTTGCTCGCTGCGCTGCTCTGGTTGCAACAGCAGAAGAAAACCTGTGCTGTGAAGAACTTTGTGCCAAAATAATATCTGGGCTAGAAGGTGAAACTCCAGTAGTGAGTATAAAACATATAATTTAGCAGATCTCTTTTAAATTCGCTCTAAGAACGTGTTGTAAGTTCTAATTTAGAGATTTCTCGAGCGTGGAGTGGTTTGGGTGAGACTTAAATAAAGTTTTAAGAATTCTTTCTGCTGACAGGAGTTGGTAGAGAAATGAAAGCAGGGTATAAAATGAATTATAAAGCTTTAAATATTCCAATAGTTAAGCAGGCTTTAGATTTGTCTTCTAACTAATTAATAATAATGATTAATGAGTGTCATCGTGGTGGTAAATGGGATTTTTCCAGGTGTTTATAGGGGGATTAACAAATACCACAAACCCAGGAAATTCAGAAGGAGGAGAATGGAATTAATTCAGAAGGAGGAGAATGGAATTAATCAGCCTCGTACACTAAAATTTAAGGATTTTACTTCTAAAGCTGTATAAAAGAGGAAGATTTGGAAAGAATCAGCTTTTTGTTACCTAAATTGCCTTTTCCCAACCCCACACCACGAGGGGAGGGGGGCGAACATTTAACTTTGGGATATAAAATCCTTCATGCCTAAAGTTCATTCTTGGAAAAACGCTGTGAAAAAAACAAGAAAAAACCTGGAATTTGAACACCTGGAATTTAGAGGATTGCATCATTATAACTTACCTTGGATGCTGCTGTATGCTGATAATGAACATCACTTTCAAAAATCAAAAATTACTAAACAAGCCAAACTTTAAAGCATTTAAAAGCTCAGTGTGAGGTTTTAGTGAAACTTCTTGCAGCTCACAAAATCAATGCTCCTTGTGAAGCAAGTTTGGCCTTATTTAGGGGGATTTGGATGGATTGGGGAGGGGAAAAAGCAGCTTTGATCATCTTTTTCTATGCACTGAAAATTAATTGTGCTTTGAGTGTTAATGGCAACTTAATTGTTGTGGCTGCAGTGACTTTTCTGGCACTTTGCCCTGGAGCACACAGTGACCTTTGAACCTTAATTTTATTGATTTATCCTAAATCTGACCCCTCTTCCCAGCTGCCTGTCAGTTTGCTGCTTTAGACGCTGTATTTATATCTCATTTATTCGAATAATAAATGAGCTCATCCTCAGCAGTGTAAATGTGTGTACTGAAAATGGAATTTTAGCACTCTGACCTGCTCATGAAGAACAATTCCATCCGCCTTTAATTAAAAATTGTTTCTTTGCTGTCCTGAGCACCCAAGGTGGGGTTTTTTTCTGTCATTGTTGCTCTTTTGAGCTCTGCTGTGGACTGATTTTTGTTTCTGCTGGTTGATTTTTGTTTCTGCTGGTTGATTTTTGTTTCTGCTGGTTGATTTTTGTTTCTGAGGACTGATTTTTGTCGCTGAGGCCTGATTTTTATCCCTGAGGCCTGATTTCTGTTTCTCAGGACTAATTTTTGTTCCTGAGGACTGATTTTTGTTTCTGCTGGTTGATTTCTGTTCCTGAGGACTGATTTCTGTTCCTGAGGACTGATTTTTATCCCTGAGGACTGGTTTCTGTTTCTGAGGGCTGATTCCTGTTTCTGCTGATCTCTGTTTCCTCCTCAGACGTTTTCCATGCTGGAAGGTCTCACCCACCTCGTGTCAGTCATGGCTGACTGCATCAACTTCGCGCCCTATGGGACTAAATTCCAGCCAAAAACCAGATGTAAGAAATACTTGAATTCTGTGCTTTCTGCGTGTGGCTTCAAGAGTTGGTTAAAAATTTTTAGTTTAACAGAAGACAAAGGGTCATTGTGTATAAAATATTCTTGGTTTTGTTTCCTATTCCCACTTGAAACCGCTAAAGCTGAAGAAATCATTTCCAAAAAAGCATAATTCAGTAAAAAGGTAGCAGAAATTTTTCTGTGTTGTGGGAATTTGTTGAAGTAGTAAAATGCTGAAGGAATGAAACGCTGATGAGGAAAAACATAACGTAAACCTCACTTACAAATAAATAAATTATCAAAAATGAATATTTCTCCTTCCCTCCTGTTCTCCTGTTCCAGAATTCATAGATCAGGTGCTCTCTGAGGAGGGGCTGTTGTTTATTTTCAAGCAGACATTAAAACCTTCAAAGCAGAGTCTGACCAGCCATAAATACAAATCAGAGGAATAGTAATCAGCAGCGATACGATAAAATTACGCATTAAAAATGTGTTTAATTTATTAAATGCACGTTTAAACTATTCATATGTAGATACAGTTTGGGAATCAACGTTCTGCCTCTCACTCAGACTCAGCGTTCAGCTGTGTTCTGTTGTCAGGCACCACAAATTTTTTTTTAATTGATTTTTTTAATGGAATTTTTGAATCTCAGCTCCGCAGACACCCACGGATTGGGCGAAGAAGAAGAAGGAGCCCCTGGGCAAGCTTGCCTCTCTCTTCAAGCTCCTGCTGCTGCTCCTGAACTCCTTCCATGAGTTCAGCTCCAAGGAAATGCATTCGGAGTCCCTGATTTCCGTGGGGCCCTCCCTCCTGGCTGCTCTCCACGCCATCATCAGCCACATCTCGCTGCCTTCCCTCCTTGGCACCATGTTTGCCATTTTTGCCAAGCCCTTGGCAGTGTTCTATGAAAAAACCAAGTGAGTGTTTGAAGGCTGGGCGGGAATTTATGGCGGGGAAATTTTGGGTGCTCTGTAGTTGTGTTGGGAGGGAGTTCAGGGCTTTGCAGGGCTTCAGAAAAGCTCCGTATTTCAAATTGTTACCTCTTCAGAGTGGCCGTGTTGGCATCTCTGCAAGGTTTGGTTTCCACCTGCTGGGAATTTCCCCTGCAGGGAAGGTATTTATTAATTTTCTTTTCGAGTGAGCACTGCATCAAATTTTCTAGGAAATAAATGATAATTAATTGGTGCACCCTCAAATCATCAAAATTTTTATGCAGAAGGAAATAACGAGAAAAATTTGGCTTGCTGCTTTTTTCCTGAGCATTGTTTTCCTTGGATTTATTCATGAAAATGGAAAAATTTTTTGTTCTAAGCATCGTTTTTTTTTTAAGATTTATTCCTGAAAAAGGAGAAGTGGGATAAANCATTTTTTGTTTGTGGCATCGTTTTTTTTTTTTTTTTTTTTTTTTTTTAATTTATTCCTGAAAAAGGAGAAGTGGGATAAATATTTTTGAAGATAAAAATTTGGGAACCTCTTCAGCTTGGAGGACAGAGGTTTAGAAAATGAGTCACTGAATGCAGTTGCCTCACATTTTTCTGGATAATTGTACCTAAAGATTTATTTATATGGAATATATTTATTTATTTCTATGGAATTGTTTTGTTTATGGAATTGCTTCGTGATACTTCAGCTTTTGAATGCAAATATTTATGGGAAATGTGTTTAAAGAGAACGTTAAGAAATCAATTAGAAGTTAATTCATAAGAAAAGCTCTAATTTTAAGTTTATACTAATTACCACTGACTTTTCCATTAATTTCTCTTGAAGTCAGCATGTCAGTATCCATGGAATTTATTGGATAATCTGGGAAACTCCATCAGGAAATGGTTCAGTCCCCCAGCTGAGGCTCATTTCACCAAGTGATTCCATCAGGTTGCTCACTAAAACAAGTGTGCAGTGCCTGAATGGATTCTGTGTTAGATTTTGGGGCTTGGGGATAAATGAGACAGCAAAATAGGAATTAATTTCATTTGTTTTGGCAGGCTCCCTGAGGTACCCAGGGTCTACAGCAACCTTAGCAGCAAGGTAAATTTGCTACAGAAATCCCTGGCCTTGGGGAAGAGGGGGGACACCAGAGTTCTGCCATTCCTCCTGTACTGAAAACTAATTAAAGATGTCACGAGGGTGGAGATTTGATTTTAAAATTCTTTATTCTTGAGGGGAGGAGCGCTCAGCTCTTGGGCTTTCCTGTGCTGTGACATTTCAGGTTGTTCCTTCGGGCTGTAACAAGTTTTAAAGAAGCTTTGCATTCCAGTATTGCGGATTTGGGGTGAAAATTTGGCTAAACCCCGCCCTGTTGTTTGTTCTCCCCGAGCTGGAGAAGCTGCTGGCAGAGATCCTGCAGTGCCTGCAGTGTCACTGCCCGGGCTCCTGTGACACTGAGCTCCTGCAGCAGCTCTGCCCCGTGCTCTGCGTGGCCTTCCAGCACAGGAACAAGCAGATCCGCCACCAGTGCGCCCAGCTCTGGAACTCCACCTTTGCCAAGGCCTCCTGCCTCACCTACCCCGAGGAGTTAAAGTAAGAAATGGGATTTTAGCGTTTATATCCTCACAGCCAGAGCTCTCAACTTGGGCTGGCTCCTTCTGGTTCCCAGTGCAAGCTGGGGGCTCTTTCTGCTGCGGTTTTGGGATTGGCAGATCCGCCTTTCCCCCCCTCCCATCAATTTAAAAGTGCTTTTATTTTTGTTGAGCAGGTCTGTGTTGAGCCAAGCCAAAAAGAAAATCCCTCTGCTGCTGCCTGGGTTTGAAAGCATCGAGATGGCCGAGGAGTGCAGTGGCCCCTTCTCTGACACAGTAAATATTTATGGGCCCCAACAGGGATTTCATGGGAATTGGTTCAGCAGGGAGTGAAAGGCCAGTTGGGATTTTTAATAGGATTGACCTGCACTGGCTTCATGTTTAGAATAATAAACTCTGGTGGGTTGGTCAAAAGACTCAGTTCTTACTACTTCCTGCGTTGTAAATTTTGCGTTCTACGAATTTATTTGAAATAATTAAGTTTTAAAGCTGTCCTCTACGTAATTTGGAGGAAATTTGGGGATGAGGGATGGTTTTATTCTAGAAAATAACACAGGGTGGGTTTGTGAGCTTGGAGTTCCTTCACAGAGTGCCTTCAGTGTGTTTTTATTTGAACAGATGGAAAATTCCCAGCTGGAGGCAAAGATCAGTGGAATGGAGGTGAAGGTGGGACAGAAACGAGACTCGATACTGGCACAGACGAGTGAACCAAAAATTGATGGCAAAGACAAGTCCAGCAACGTGCAAGCAACACCTGCAAAGGTAAAGTGTTCCCAGAGAGGTGTCCTGGAACCAAATCCAGGATATTCAGAACAAAATCATGAGTTTGGGGATGCTGAAATACTTTTCTGTCCAGCTTAGGTTGCCTGGCACGCTCTGATTTAATATTCCTGTCAGAATTCCCTGCTGAGTTTGGGGAGGGGTCAGGCTGGGTGGGAGGGGTGGCAGAGAAAAACCTCAGCCCTCACTCTGGCTGCAGATTTGGGTCTTGGGTTTTGGGATTGGCAGATCCCTCACAGGGACAGCTCAGGTCCTTCAGGAATTCCTGATTTTCAGTTCCTCTCTTGCTCCTAACCCAAGGTTTGGGGTTTTTATCTTTCTGCAGTTGAAACTAGAATTCTCATCTCCTAAGACTACAAGTGAGACGCTTTGGGAAGAGGAGAAATCTGTTGATTTTGTGTTTATTCCTCCCGAAACAAAGCCAAGAATATTGACAGAACATCAAAAAGAAGTGCTTAGGTCGAAGAGGTCTGTCTGTTATTGTTTTAAACTTAATGTGAAATGTCATTCCTTGCGTAGCTGAGCTTGACTTAACTTCAATTCCTGTTTCTCACACTACCACAGGTAATTGAGTCTTGTTCTTCCATGAAAGTTATTAAGTTTAAAGCTAAGAGAGTTCCTTGCTTTGCTGTTTTAAAGCAGCCAAATTATTCTTGCAATTGCATTTCCTATTTTAATTAAATACACTGTCTGTGTTTGGAGTTTGAGAATTTGGAGGTTGCGTTTTTACTTCGTGCCTCGCTTGCAGTGTGAAATAAAAGATGTCATTTTTCATAAATCACAGAAATGAAAGGATTGGGTAAAACAATCTGAGGGAAGGACTTCTAAATTGGAAGGAAAGTCTTGAGACAGCAGCACGTCAGGAATTAGGATATTCCCGAGGCTCATCTTAATTGCAAAAGAATCTTTAGACTTATTCTCTTTTTAATGTGAGAAAATAATATTGGAGTGGTTTTTGTGCTTAGGCAGCAACAGCAGCGTAAGCAGGACTGGCGTGGCAGGAACTCCTGTGGGCTGGGGAGTTTCTTTGTAGAGTGGGATCCCAATCACAGCTTTTATTCCCCAAAATGAAAGATTTCGTGCAGCTGAAAAGAGCGGCCTTGAAACGAGGAGATAATAAATGCCAGAGAAGAGTCTGACCTGCCCTTCGTGGTTCTGTTCCAGAGCTGATATTCCTGCCATGTACAACAACTTGGATGCCTCACAGGACACCACCTCGTTCTCCCAGTACTCTCAGAGCCAGGAGGATTCTTTGTGAGTACCAGGGCCCAGTTGTGGTCATTAAAGGCTTCTCCTTTTGCAACAAGCCTGATTTCAGTCCTTCCCTTCCAGGGAAGTTCCGCCCGTGGTGGGAAATGCCAAGGCTGACACTGCAGACAAACCTCAGGTAATTTCCCGTGCTCTGATGGGCATTGAGGGCTCCCAGTTTCCACCACAACGTGAGAGCTTTTGTGGGTTGTTTGCCATTCTCAGCACCCGATGAGAGAAAATTAAACACCACTGCAGTGCTGTGTTCTGCTTTATAGCATTTATATACCTGGCAGGCCCAGTCATAGAGCATTTCACTTCAAAACTGGGAGGATTTATATGAGTGGTTTCTGATCACTCGTGTGCCTGTGCTGTCACAATATTTTATTTTGGGGGAAAGACTGCAAACCCTAAATTCCTTCTGGAGAGGAACTGGCTGGACAGCTGCTGTGCTAGCTGTAGTGCCAGCCAGACCAGGTAAAATACGAGCTTTTAATAAAAACTGGGTTAGTAACAAGTTTATTCATATCTCTGGCAAAACTGAAAACATTTTCGGAGTTCTTTGTTTTGGGATTAAATGGGTTAAAAAAAAATGTGTCTTTTATAACGACCAGTTTGTAATAAATAATTTGGAGGAAGGGTGGTTGGAAAAACCTTGTGGGTGTGTTGTTTTCTGTTGCACCAGAACTGTATTTGAATATTGTATTTATAGGAGAAGTACAACTATTTCATTTTATTCCTAGGACAAATATTTTGCTGTTCATATTTTTGGGACAGGAGGAAAACGCAGGGAGTGAAGGACGTCAGTCAGAGGAGAGCCCAGCCTGCCCTGTGGAGGGGGAGCCCAAAAATGAGACAGCCCAGATGATCTCAGAGGAAAGCTCAGTTGGAGAGGGCTTGGACACAAGTTGTGTGGAAGCAGCTTCCGAGGAGGCCTTGGCAGGGAAGGAGAACCCCTCAAACGTCAGCAGCAGCGAGGGGGAGCCCAAAAATGAGATGGCTGAGATGATCCCAGAGGAATCCTCAGTTGGAGAGGGGTTAGAGACAAGTTCTGTGGACGCAGCTTCTGGGGAGGCCTCAGCAGGGAAAGAGAACCCCTCAAACATCAGCAGCAGTGAGGGAGAGCCGAAAAACGAGACGGCTGAGATGATCCCAGA
>VYZQ01056078.1:3385-49427 GCA_013400655.1 Mystacornis crossleyi
ATAAAAGCTAGAAATATTATTTAGAAATATTATTTTTCTAAATAATTAAATATTCCTATGTATATTTTTTCCTGTGATAGTGTTAATTTTCTATATAGCAGCTCATATGGTGCTGCTGGGTTTTGGATTTGTGCTGAAAGCCAATGTTTTCATTACTGCTGAGCAGAGCTTAAACAGAGTCGAGGGCTTTCCTGCTCCTCACCCCACCCCACCAGTGAGGAGGCTTGGGGGAACAAGGAGCTGGGAGGGGACACAGTTGGGACAGCTGATCCCAAGTGACCCAAGGGATATTCCAGACCATTTGGGGTCACACTCAGTATATAAATCTAGGGGAGAAGAAGGAAGAAAGTACATTCAGAGTGCTGGTGTTTGTCTTTCCAGGTAGGAAGATGGATCTCTGCTCTCCTGGGATGGCTGAACTCCACCTGCCCATGGGAAGTGGGGAATGAATTCCTTTGCTTGGGCATGCAGTTTTTTCTTTACCTGTTAAACTGTTTTTAACTCAGCCCACGAATCTTCTCACTTTTACCCTTCCACTTCTCTCCCCTATCCCACACGAGGGGATGAGCTCACTATCAGGGTTAAACCACAACACCCCCAAGAAACCTATTTCCAGAAATGGGGGATTTCAATGCAACAGCAACATTTCTGTGCACCGTGTTTGCTCAAATAGTGGCAGTGATTTTTCTCCCCTTCAGATTTTGTTAGGGATGAAGCCTTAGCACAGATCAGTTCTAGAACTGCCACACAAATATTGCTTGTTACATCTGTAATTTGAATGCTCAGTATTCAGAAATGACAATTCAGCTGTCTAAAGCCAAGGACTAAAAAGTAAAAGCTATTTCCAAAAGTCCATGAATAATTTGCTTATGCAATGACATCCACAAATCCAGTGTCAGAGTTAAACTTTGAATTCCACTGACTTTAATTTGCAGGAACACACTCAGCCTCTGCTTATGCTACCTTGGGAGATGAAGATCCATCTGAAAAAGTCTATAAATTTGAAAAACAACTCTCATAAAAACTAATGTGATTTATGTAAGCACATTAAGGGGAAAATACCCTGAACAGTTGGTTTAAGTGCTTAGACTTCTTTAACTTAATATTTCCATATGGTTACATTGTAATTTTAGATTTTTTTGTTGCTTCATACCCTTCTTTGTTAAATTTGAGAAACAAATCAAGGTACAGGCACAAAGAAATTAAGCAACAAAGATGCCAGCAATCAGTGCTTGATTGTTCCCTCATGAAGCAATGATTCTTGCCACAAATTCCCCTAATCCTCAAGGAAACATTATTCCAATTGTCACAGGGTTGCTTGTGTGATGTTGTGAACAGATGATCATAAAAATTTTCTGATATAAAAAGCAGAAAAATAAGTGAAGAAATGAACAAACTACATTTTTTTAAGCAGGATTACATTAGCTAAGTAAAGATTACTTTCAAAATGCCAGACATGATTTGAATTCTTACTGAATTGTTTCATGTTTTTAACACTTTCACGTTTATCTCACAAGATTTTTACTTTTTCCTAGACTTTACTACTCCTGCAATGATCCACTAAAAATATTCAGTTTATCTGGAGCTCTCAAACTGGTTTATGTGCTGGTTCTTAACTACAGCTTCCAAAGATTTTGAAAATGATTATTTAAACCAGCACAACACATTGTGTGAACCTTCTCAAATCAACACAAGCCCACATTATATTGATTTAACTGAATTTGATTCCTACCAACTAAAATTAAATGGATACAAATCACTTTTAGAGCAATGTGGGGCTGCAGGGGAATGGTGTAATATCATCTGCACATCTTGGATCACTGACCGCAATAATGTACAGCAAAATTCAACCAGAAAAATTAAACTTTTTGAGGAATCTCTTCTCTGCTGCAATTCATTCTTTCTGTCCCAAAAGAACATGTTAAGAGGAAGTGAGAAGGCAATATAATAAGTGCCATAATGAATTTGCTTTCATCATCTGCATTGGACGAGTTTATGGGTAAAGAGGAGGTTGATGTCAGATGAATCAGCAAGTGTAGGCTGAAACTTGGTTCTCTAGCATGGCCTGAACATCTGTGGGGGCACAGACAGAGCTAAGTAAAAATGGGAACACTTGTCCAAAAGTGCTGTTCATTTTCTGGAAAGTATCTGCAATCAGAGCTAGTAAATGTCATGGTGGGAAGAAGATAGGAACGGAGAGAGAATGGGAAAAACAAAGGGGAGAGAGGGACAGATGGGGATAGGACTCACCTGACCTGCTCTTGCAGCTTGTGGTAGAAGACCCCCACATGGAACAGCAGGATTCTCTCGGGAAAACTCCTTTCTCCCAGCCAGAAAGACTGGAATTTCCTCCTCAGCCCTCCCTGACACTCATGCAAGCAGGCAATATATAAATATATCAATCATATTTATCACATGAGAACATTCCAACAGATAAGATGCTGGGCAGAAAAAGGGATTTTCATTACACTTCTTTCCTTCAGACCTAATAAGCCATAATGGATTGATGGTCAACTCCCCAACACTTAACACGCTTTGTATGAATAAAGGGAACATACTGAGATACACAGTTCTTTTGGCATTTGTTACAGAGAGTATGTAATTCTTAGCATGTCTTCTTCAAGTGACAGAGAAAAAAAAAAGACATCAAGAATGGATTCATTGGTCTCTGCTTTATAACTTGACAGATATAAGAATTTATTTAACAATAAAACACCTGGCAGCTGTCTGGCACGGCTAGTGGCTGAGCCTGGTACAAGTAGCTACAGCTGAATGGCTAGTGTTGGAAACCAAGCTGGATGGAAGGAGCTGAAACCTGTGATGCAGCAATGGTTTTTGGTATCAGAAAAATGGAAAACAGTTATGGAACAAAAATATTAAGATCAATAGTTACATAATATGTTCTTTTTCTAGGGGACCATAATTATTAAGGCATTTTCTCACCTGTGCCACATGCAGCTTTTGAAAAAGGTACAATCACTAGCAAGCACAGACTGTGAACAGCATAAATATTGAAATCCAGCTCTATCTCCCTAACCAGATTTTCACTGAACTGCCCCTGTGTGCACCCCCAGCACTTGAGAGTGAGTCTCATACATAGGCAATAACACCATGCGTCTGCTGGAGATCTGCAAAGCCTCATCAGTGTGATATGCAGAGGAGGAAGCCAAGGAAATGATTCAAAGCTGGGAAAATGCCTTAGTCCAAAAGTCAGACTCATCTTGTCTAAATGCAGAAGCCTATAATGCAGGCAGTGACATGAGAGGCAGCCAGCACAGGGTTCCTTGATTGTTGCTAGAGAGAAATAGGAATGCTGTGAGGGACATTTATCCAGTCTGGTTCAAAGATTCACTTAGGGATGAGATGAACTTCACTGTGAAAGGGCTCATTTCTCTGAGCTGACTCCAAAGGGAGGGTGACTAGTGCTGCACAGCCATCTGTTGGGTAGAAGTGCACGTCTGGCCGGATATATCCATGTGAGAGAGTGGAAAAGTTCAATCTACTTAATTTGTCAGAAGCAGATCACAGTGCTAACATATCAAGGAGGATCTTCATGTGAAGACAGTTTTGTTTCCAATGGGCATTGTTAACAGCAGAGAGAAACAGGAATTAACAGGTGTAGGCTGAAGCCAGATACATGCAAAGAAAATACAAAGTGAAGAGTTGTGTACAATGAATGAAACAAGCCACTGCTCAACAGTAGAAGAGGTGGCTTCTTGATCTCTGGGAGTCTTTTTATGTCTTTATGAAACATCACTGCTCCAGCTCCACTTAATGTCAATTAAACGAATAAACCTATTAACCTGAATAAAACTGTGCTGTTCCATAAATCAGACCAGGTTACTTGTCCAGAACTTCTGGCTGGTCCCCATCTTAAATTTGTTTTAAAACCTGCACACTTTTCTGTAACTAAAAGTCTTCTCCTCTGTTCTTCAGGGGAAATAAATAAATACATAGAAATACAATAGGTTCTTTTATCTGTAAAAAAGAGATAATCCTTCTTTAAAATAACTGCATTCTACACAGCCATGTCAGAAAGCATCAGGATTTCATCTGCACAGACAGGAACAATTTTTCAAGCCAAATAGAACAAGTCGTCTGAGATGCTGCCCCTGGAATCAATGGTTCTTCAGTCTTGTACTTACTTCAAGTGACAAATGGGTGTTACAGGGGTTGAGTTTGTTCAGCCCCTTCCAGGTGGTACTAGTGTCCATAACCACCTAGTTTCTAAGATAATGAGAAATATTTGCCCTGAATTCTGCATTGCTGGGTCAGTTTAGATCTTAGAGAATTCAGTAGAACATGTTCTACAGTCTCACGTGAACTGCTGGCAGCCTCTCCTTTGTGAAGCACAGTTAGAGCATCACAGGTGCAGCTGGGAGGTGATGCATGCACTGTGCTATGTCCTCATGCCTCTACACACATTGTTTCTTGCTTTGCACATTTTCCTTGATGTAAAAGAAGAAATAATTTTGTGGAAACATGAAGCTACCTTTCTTTATATAAGGAAGTATAGGTCTAATGTATTAAGGCAGGTTATTTTCTCAAACAAGAAACCATATAATACATTTGTCAGGATGCATCAAGCCTCATGTGTAAACTTGAGAATTTGTTCTTCCTGGAGGCTTTCTTGCATCTGTTTTACTTTTGATATGATGGTTACCAACATTATTTTAATTTACAGCCTGAATACATTCACCTGCACATGATACTTTTTTCTTCTTCATCTGCTATACATCCCCCCTTCCCTGACATTTACTTGCCTATCAATTGATGGCAATAGGATCCCACCTCAGCTTTCATTTTACAAGGCTCAGCAAATCTCATTTGCCCATTTCATGTCTTCATCCTGCCAGCAGCTAAAAGTCATCATGTACATCACAATCTTTCCCCTCCTACGCTGGATGCAAGTAAAGAGCTCTTATCCCAAGGCAAATTATTTTGTAAATTTCTAAAGGTGAGGTTCACTTCAGTTACCATGCTCTAAAGGACATCTTGACAGCTCCCTCAAATGTGCTGAGTGCTTTCCAGCAGTTAATCTCTCAGTCCAGGTAACCCCTCCTATCTTGGAGATAGCTTCCAGTCTTAATAATTCTGTGATTCTGTGCTTTATTTGGATACCTTCTCTTCCTGAGTGGTGGGCTTACCTGTTATCTTGGCTGATGCCACACCCTGCCTCAGGGAAGTGTGCTATGCAGCACTTTGAACTACACTGGACATGCCCCGAGTCCCAGGGCCTGTTTCTGCACCCTGGCTGCAGGCACAGCCTTGCAAATCACCTGGGCTGCTGCAGTGGTGAAGGTGAGCACCTCAACAGCAGGAAAAAGCAGTACATCCAGTGAGATCGTAGGAGGTTGGGAAGTGTTCCCATGTATTCCTAGGAAGCTATTTTGAATCCACTTTCACATAAAGCACCAAAGGCTCCATCTGTGCCTTCTCTGAACCGTAGCTTGGTTTGGGCTGGGAGGGACCATAAAGATCATCTAATTCCCACCCACCTGCCATGAGCAGGGACACCTTTCACTAGATCAGGTTGCTCAGATCCCCATCCAACCTGGACTTGCATACTTCCAGGGACGGGACAGATACAACTTCTCTGGACAACCTATTCCAGTGCCTCACCACCCTCACAGGAAACAATTCCTTTATAAGACACAATCTAGATCTACTTTGTCTCATTTCAAAGCTATTCTCCCTTGTCCTGTCACTACATGCCTTTGGAAAAAGCCCCTCTCCAGCTCTCTTGTAGCTCCCTTAGGTCCCCAAAGATGCTATAAGTTCTTCTCTGTGACTTTTCTTATCTGGGCTGAACAACCCTAACTCTCTCAGCCTGTCTTCATAAGAGAGGTGCTCCAATGCTCTGACCATCTTCAAGGCCTCATTTGGAATTCCAACGGGTCCACATCCTTTTCATGTTGGGGACCCCAGAGCTGGAGGCAGCACTGCAGGTGGGGTCTCACCAGAGCAGAGCAGAGGGACAGAATCCCCTCCCTCACCTGCTGCCCACGGGGCTTTGGATGCAGCGCAGGATCTGTTTGGTATCTGGGCTGCCAGGGCACATTGGCTGGGTCACGTTCCTCTTCCCATCCATGAGCACCCCCAGGTCTTTCTCCTCAAGGCTGCTCTCAATCTGTTCATCCCCCAGTCTGTGTGCTTGGGATTGCCTCAACTCAGGTGCAGGATAGACCATGCTCAGGACACGTGGACTCTGCAGTACCAGTCTGGCTCTACCCTTGGTGCCCAAGACAATAGCTAATTGTATGAGTATCTCTCATCTGCTTAACCAAAGTCCAGGTAAACACAATATATTAATCATTTCCTGAGAATCATTTCTTGTCTTAATAAACTTACAAGGTAATCTTGTTCACTGTCTCTCTGATAAGCGCAGATTTGCATTTTATACCACTTTGTATTTATTTCCAGATGTTAAATAGCTTTTTTCCTTCTAGACTTAATCTAAGAAATCACACTGTATTAAGCTTAGATTAATTGTTCTCTGGTTTTCTAAATCACTTTTTTTTTCTAATTTCTTAGACATATGTTTTGCTCTGAATGTAGCACCTGCCTGGTTTACAGTAAGATCATTTTCAAGCCTTTGAAATCTTTTGTCCAAATCTCATATCTAATCATTAAAGCAATTCTTTAGTTTACACAACTTCATTCTTCTGCCATCAGGGAAGCGTACTCCAAAGCAATCTTTGATGACAAGATCTTCTCTAAATGCTGATTTTTTAATATCAGACCTAAAACAGAATTGCAGCTGACTTAGTGCTGCTTTAGTGAAGAATTCTGCTAGCTTTTGCACACAGAAATAATGTGACATAAGTATTTACTAGGCAACAACTGGGGAATTGATTTTTAAACTTTTTTAGTTTTTTTCTTTAGCAGCATCTCAGCTGGTCTGTCCTGCACTGAAACTCCAAGCTGTGGGTTAACAGCAGATCTTCAGAATTACTCCTGCACAAGCACTCACCATCCCTCTCTGCAGGGATTCTGCTTATACCATTTATCCCTTCCCAGCCTATCCCAGAAGCTGGAAGTGACTGAAAATATATATATCTGGAAATAAAGCAAAAACACACAAATTTTTCTATCCTACCTGGGTTATTAAATTGCTTTTCTACCATTCAACATGAATGCCTGTCCATACTAAATTAAGCTGTGTGAATTAACATCTGCCAGGTGTGCTTCCATGCTTTATTCACAATTTTCCCAGGGGATGACTTCCACCTGCAATTACCATTTTGTGTTATTGGTGTGTTTAAGTTAATATAGAATGTACAGCCCCTGGTATGTGTGTGATGTCCTTTGAGGAAAAGAATTTATCTTGAGAACTGCGTGGTGGCACAGCTCGTGTGCTTCTGTGACATTCAGGAGAGATGAAACTGTTAGCTGATGCTGATCAGACAAGCACATAAGCCTGACTTTTAAAAGGTTCTGCTGCGTTACTATATTTATTTTGTTGGAGCCACAGAAAAATGCGTTCTTGTCAAAATGTGTCTTTAACAGGCTTTGCTTGCCATTCTTCTTGTGGGCTGACAACTCAAACAGAAGCCTAATAGACACTTCAACCTAATCAACAACATTTATTTTCTGGGTCTAAGTCTAATTTCACCTTCTGGTTTATTCCTGACTGTCCTGGGGGACAAGTGAAATGAAATAAAATTACCTGATGCTAATAACTTCACAATCACTTAATGCACATATTTTCAAGTCTGCTTGGGAATAGATGGTATTCAAGGCACTGTGAGGTCCAGATGGCCAAAGGTAAATCAGGTTAATTTTACTTCTGTGATGTTCTGTAGGTGACATCTGAACTGCCAAGAGAGGTCATTTATGTTGGAGAGATTGAACAGGCTGCATGTGTAAAACACACAGAAAGTACACATGGCTGTCTCTCTTTGCCATGTAGTTACTTACCTTTATCCTCATTTTAGGTGCTTATGCCATTTCTTTCTTCTGCGGTAAAATACTTATGGCCATTTGTTTTTATATCATTTTAATCTTCCTGTATCCTGACAGAGGTAGAATCATAGAATCATTAAGGCTGAAAAGACCTCCAAGGTCAAGTCCAACCTTTGACCCTCCTGCTAAGCCATATTACCAAGTGCCATGTCCACTTGTTTCTTGAACACTTTCAAGGATGGTGATTCCACCCTTACCTGTGTTACAGGTTTTTTTTTTTTTTATTTTCATATCCCATCAGTGTTTTGGGTTTTTTTTCATTAGTGTCTACTATTCCTCTCAGGCTTTATACTGTCCTTGTAGCAAAACTTGCATTCATCTAAGAGTACAAAAGTGAAGAAGTATTTCATAGCACAGAGAGGTTTTTATGTGAGTTTGCAGGAGCTCCAGATTTGCTGAATATTTCTGCAAATCCAGCTTTTGGTGTTTACTGTGTGTTTTTATGTGCTGCAGTACTGAAAGGTTTCTCTGACTTTCACAGACATTTCTTGAGAGCAGATTGTACCATATCACAACCTTCACCCACAGCCAACACTCCCATATACAGCACTAATGAGGCCTAGCAGGTAAAAACATATCTCTGTGTAATAGTTCGACCTCACAAGAAATCCTGCTCTGAGGTCACAGCTGTCTCTGATGTGGTCCTGCACCCAGGTCCTGTGAAGCAGATGCTGAGAGCACCGACTGTGTGTCAGTACCACTGAGCTCCTGCGACTCCTCACCATTTCAGTTCCAAGAGCAAGCAGGGAAGGGTGTTGTGTACTTTTATTATTGCTCTTCTCTTTGCTCTTAATGCACCTTGGTGCCAGAGCCTGGCTGTGTGAAGTGTGGAGGCTGAGGATACGATTTAAAAGCCTGCTTTAAACCTGCACCCTTAGCACTTGCTTTTAGAAGACTTTGAATCAGGGAAGGCTATCACAGTCCTGTGACATCTGTCAGAAGTGTGGGGTGTTGTTTGCAAAACAAATAGCGAGAATACCAAGCCAGACAAAATAAAACTGTGTGTCAATTATGGCAAAGCCCACAGCCACCGAATAGCCTCACCAAGTTTATTAGCACTGTGTATAATGTGCTACTGTTGCAAGTTATACAAAATAAGGGCTGTGACCCTTACACATTTGAATACAGAACACAATGTACCTCTTCAGTGGAGGTTAGGTAGGTATACATATATCATCTCTCATACTGATGCCTGAGGTGGCCACCTGAAAAACAGAGACTAGAGAGGATTAAGGGAATAAAGGCAGGTATTTATTTGAAGGGCCTTCAAAGGTACACCCTGGGCAAGCCAAAGGCGACATCCAAGATGGACCCAAGTCACAAGTTCTTCACACTTTTATAAGTTTGGTTCGTTTGCATATCAGGGTTAATTCTCCAGTTAAAACTTTAGTTAATGGTGTAATTTCCCCAAGCTTACTCCGCTTCTAAAGATGTTTGTTTACACATTTTGGGCCTAGGACAATCTGGGTGTCCTTGAAGAGCAAGCTTAGAAAGGCTTTGTTATGTCTAGCTAGCATGAGAGCACAGAAGTTAGCATGCTACAAGACACTTTTGAGTTACACACTAAGCAATACAAGATTTGAAAATATGAAAGTTAAAACCTAAGGCATCACTATGTACGGATGTACATGCACCATCTGTCTCTTCTGCCAGTCAGAATGAATAAATTGTGTAGAGTCCATCTGTGGTCAATCTTCTTAGTTTCATATCTATAAAGTTTGGAAGTATTTTATCTGTTTCACATCTAATCATACCGATCAATAGGTTTGTTTCTGTATGGTATAAAATAAACATGAATTATTAGCTAATACAAGTATATAGATTACTAGTAAATCATTTTTAAACAGAACCACTTGTGTGGAGCTTGGTTCTGACCTGGGGACATAACCAGCAAGGTCAGTAATCACTCCTGCTCTGTTCACTGAGACAGAAACTATCCAGTGGCATTTTGGCATGTTCAAAGAACACTCCTGTTCAACAAAACAAGCTGGGGTTGGGGCACTAGCTGGCCACACTCCTGGATCCTCTCCTCTTTCCTCCCACTGGGAGCACAGTGCAGTGGTAGCACTCAGGGCATCTTTTAAAGCAAGCCAACCATTTTTGAATGACAATTTATTTACACAGGAGAGGAGAAATTGCTTCTTGGCAACTGTGTGCATACCAAATGCTGATTTTCTATTTTAACTTCTAGACACAATGGCAATTGGCTTGTTTGAAAGATGACGGATCATGAACTGAAGGGAGAGCTAATGAGGGGGGAGCAAACACGAGCCCAAATCTGCACTTTCCCAGTGCACTGCCTGACTTTACAGCTTGGTGAAACACTTGAAAATTGGTTTGGGCCCAAGGAGCTTTTGAAATAACTAAATCAACTTATTTTTAGCTGCAAATATGGAGTAACTTTAAAATAGAAATGAAAAGCTGAACAATCTAGGAAAACAAGGAAGAGTGTGGGAACCAGTCAATAAGGTTGAAACCCAGGCTGCCTTTAAGCATCTGCAGGATAGATGCCTCCTCGCTTTCTTTTCGCAAAGAGTTAGGAAGGGATGAGAAATTAAATCCATAGAAGGTGAATCACTGTTATTCACCAGCAATTAGCTTTGCCTATTAAAATTGCCAAGAATTACTCAGATGGCGTTCCTAGCACCACATTATTTAGGGACTTAACAGGAGGTTGGTAAAAGAATACTCCAGACATCCTTAAAAAAATAACCAAAAGACAACAGGTTTCATGCCTCCTTCTCCAGCACCACCTGGGTCCATCCCTTTTGCAGTCCTAGAGTAAATAAATCACAGCTCCTCTATCTCTACCTTGGGATGAGGCTCCTTGAAATGGGACAGCCATAGTTCTGCCCACATCTGGTGTGTGTAAGAGGAAAAAAGTGCTGCAGTTGCTTCATTTGTCCTCTTTTCTGATCAATGCTGGTGATAATGGTTTCCTTGTTATGGCTTGTAGACTCCAGCATACTGCTGTGTTGAGGCATAGGAGGGCTCAAATCTGACTCTTAAATTAAAAAGGTTTTGGTTCCAGCACAGCATGTTTGTAAAATATCTACTGACAAGTCAAAAACTGTTCCACATGGCCTGTAAAACAGATGTTAAAAATTATGCATCATAGACCAGCTTTAAATTATTCATTTTTAATTCCTTCAGCCTTGAAAGGCCTTTAAACATTGACTACTGAGAAACAATCCTACCACGGAGGGAACAGTTATAAAATAAGACACTGGCTACTTAAAAGTATAGAGAAAAATGCTTTACCTAGGCACAATTTCTGAATTTTAAAACATTAATAAAGGGCTGGATCCCCACTTGGTGAAAGCTGATACAGCTCCTTTGAAGTCTGCATAGCTATCCCCCATCAGCAGTTGAAAGCCCTGGCCCAGAGTTTAGAATAGATACAGTTTCTCTACATAAGACGACAAGCAAGATTTGCATGGTTAGTTCAAACTATTCCATATTCACTGAGCTGTTGAGGAAATACTGTCTGTGAAACAAATCCTGGATTCTTTCCCAAAACCATCTAAATGACACTTGCTAGTGAAATGCTACAGCATAAGGGGGATCGGCTCCAGCACGCTGGGTTGGACGCTGCTGTAATTCCAATGGCATTATCAGAGAGCACTTGTTACCTCCATGCTCATTGGGGTGCATCAGGGAAGCTGAGAGCATCTGAAGGAATTAAATGAGTGTAACCCTGATATAACAAGGAGAAAAAGGCTCCGCACTTGCTGTTTCAGGAGGATTTGGTCTAGCTCTCTGCCCTTGGCTCAGCAAGGTGCTGGCAGAGACCTGCAGATCTCCATGCTTTGCACTTCTCCATGCTACACCCTTATCACTGTGTCACGCCTCCCTGAAGTATCTCTGGGGCAAACACACTCTCCTGCCTTGCTTTACAGAAAGAAGCCTTTCTGAGCAAACCCAGCCACTGCAGAGCTCGCCTCCATATCTCATCCTTGCAACTTGTCAGCAAGGTTGGTGGGGCTGGAGAGGTGCACCATATCTTACGTCTTGTGTGCTCCAGAGAAATGGTGCAGAGACAGGACTGAAAACACAGGAAAAAAAAAAAAAGGAAATTATTTCTCACTCCCTTTCTTCAGTCATAGAATCATAGAATAGTTTGGGTTGGCAGGGATCGTGAAGATCATCTCATCTCAACCACCCTGCCATGGGCAGGCACACCTTCCACTAGACCAGGTTGCTCAAAGCCCATCCATCCTGGCCTTGAACACTTCCAGGGCTGGGAAGCTTCTCTGGGCAAACTATTCCACTGTCAACTTGATTAGCTATCATTAATTAAGACATTCTTGACTGCTGAGTTAAGCTTTCCTTGATACAACCTAGCGAAACTGTATGTGTTGTATGATGATAAATCATCTGTTTTACTAGATACGTTCTTTTTCTCTGTTGAACTCATGGACAGACCAGGTGTGGAACAACAGGTAGTGAAATGCAGAGTGCTCAGACTTCTTTTTCATCACTCTCTCCCTCCCTCCCTCCCTCTAGAAATGCTTGGGAGAAATCTCCAAACCTGATGCACAACTCTATTACTGGTGAGCTGTTCTCCAGAGATAGTTTCTCGTAAACAGACCCACTTACCCACTATTATTGTGAAGCAAATGAAGCACCAGATTCAACCAATTTGCCTGAAAGTATGAGACCATCAAGGCAAAAGGGTAACAGAGACACTAACAGATGATCAAACGGGAGCTCCTCATCCCACCTCCAGCAAAATTTCAAGCAGCTCCTGGGAAAAAGCAGTGAACAGTTATTTACTAGACTGTTTCCACCACTCAGTAATTCCTTGTATTGATACATTCCTTGTAAAAGAAGACTAACATGCTTTTTCTTTTTTTTTTTTTATGCTCATTACTGTAGATTAAATCCCTTCCAAACCCTGTTAATGAAGGATATAACACTATGCTGCTCTTCAGGATCCAGAGGCAGGATTTAGGGATGGGGTGAGTCCCTTGAAGGGCTTGTATGGGCTTATGTTCCCCAAGCGGAAAGCTCAGGCTGTCACAGGTGCTCTCACCGCATGCAAATGCCTGCACAGCATGGTACATGATGTGACACCGGTCTAAATTCACACTCAAGCTTTTACTAATAGAACTCTATGGAAACAAGCTCAGTGGTGATTGATGAATTACAGCTCCTACGTGGCACGTTACAGTTTCCAGTGGAAGTACTTTGTGCTGGATTTAATAAAACTACGACGTGGACAGTTCGGTAGCTAGATTAATCACCTGTAAACTCATCTGCCTCACGAAGGGAGTAGGCACCGGCTGTCCAGTGTTAAGGAACACGTTTTTCAGCACTCAGGAATGCATTCCCCCCTCTGATATGTGCAGTGCATGTTCGCCTGCCTACGGAAGGGTGGAGGAGAGAAGATCAGAGATCATTTGCTTCTTTGGAGGTGCTACAGTCCCCCCACTTCCAGTCATGGCCCCAGTCTTTACATATCTCATGGTTCCAGTCTTAACACACTGACACTAAAAAAAACAGTGTTATGTTGTTAAATAGTTTTAGCAGACACTTTATCACTTGAATGTATCTGTCTGGGGAATTCTTTAATGATGCTGCATTCTTTTTAATTTTACAGCTTTTTATAGTCACCTTAAAAATGTCTGATGCCGGACAGAAAGAAGAGGGCTGAAGTACCTCTCCTGTAAAAACAGGTTGATTGGGGATTGTTCAGCCCAGAGAAGTCACTGGGGAGACCTTATAGTACCTTTCAGTACCTACAGGGCCTGCAAGAAAGCTGGAAAGGTTTGGTTTTTATTTTTTTCCCCAAGGGTAGTAGTGATAGTACAAGGGGGAGGATGGCTTTAAAACAAAAAAAGGGTAGGTTAAATTAGATATTTGGAAGACAGTCTTTTCTGGGTGGGTGGTGAGACACTGGAACAAGCTGCCCAGAGAAGTTGTGGATACACCATTCCTGGAAGTGTTCAAGCCCAGGTTGGATGGGGCTCTGAGCAACCTGGTCTAGAGGAAGGTGTCCCTGTCCATGGCAGGGGAGTTGGAACTACATGATATTTAAGGTCCCCTCCAACCTAAACCGTTCCGACTCTCTGAATATCGACTATGTGCTATTTTTATTAGCCGATGTCACTTGCACTTTCTGCCCTTAGAAGCACAGTATTTCTTTCCGCTTTCCCTGCTGCGATCACCTTTGGGATCCACGCAGCCCAATTTCAGAGACGGCAGGTTGGGGCTTGTGGGGAACACAGACATTCCTGGGAGCTGATCCTCTAGGGAGGACCCGACGAGAGCTGGATTTCACCCCGGCGGTGCTCAGGCGTGAGTCCGGGTTCGCATCGCACCTCTCCGCGGCGCAGCCCCGCTCAGTGGCCTGGGGGTGGGTGATGGGAGGGGAATGGGGGGTGAGATGAGGGGGTGATGAGGAGAGTGATGTGGGAATGATGAGGCGAGGTGATTGGGGAGCTGATGCGGGGGTGAGATGGGAGTGATGGGGGACGGCGATGAGGGGGGGTGATAGAAGGAGGCGATGGAGAGGTTGGTGGGGGGCCCGCCCCTCCCGGCCCGGCCCCGAGGAGGAGCCGGCGGGGCCCGCGCCGTCCACGTGGCCGAGGGCGCGCTATATGAGCGGGCAGGAAGCGCCGGGGAGGGAGCGAGGGGAGGGACGGGGCGCCCGGAGCGGCTCGGCGGGCAGCGCCGGCAGGCAGACGGACACACAGATAGCGCGGCGGCAGCCACAGCAGCGACCGTCCGGCCGTCCCCCCGGCCATGGGGCTCGGCCGCCCGCCGGCACCCACACCCCGCCGTGAGTACCGCGGGACCCCCTCGCTCTCTCCCTGCCGCCCTCCTTCCTCCCCGCTTACCTGCGAGTCCTCCGCTCCCCGCTGCTGCAGAAGGCGCGGTGGGAGCCTCCCAGCCTCCTGACTCCTCGCTCGGCTGTTGAGTTGTTGGGATTTAAAAAAAAAATATTTCTGTTATTTAGAAGCAGGGGTGGCCCCGACGCTGTCCGAGCTCGCAGCAGCCTCCGGTTCGGCGTCCCGGCACTCCGGAGCGGGGAGGCTTCGCTCCATCCAGCCGGGGTTTCCCCGCTGGAGGGAGGCAGAGGGGAGACGGCGGGTGCCGGAGTGGGCTCCGGAGCAAGGGGTCCCTTCGGGCGATGCTCGGGGGGCGACAGCGCCGGGAACCCCCCTCCGGCTGCCCTACGGGCGACCGGTCCTGCCCAGCGCCGCCGCCGGGTGGGAGCAGCGGGAGGGACCAGCCCGGCGGAGACCCGCTGGTGGTTTTATTTTATTTCTTTCTCCCCTGGGTAGGCTGTGTGCCGAAAGAGTAAAGGCAGTGTTACTCCGTTAGAGGGCAAAAAGCAGACTAGCTATCTTAGGTATCCGCTCGCACTTTCCTCCTTGCAGAATTAATTTCTAGTGAACTAATCTTCGAAGTCAGCAGTTTGTTTTTATTGTACGTGGGATATTTATCTCAGTAGCAAACATAGATCCCGGGTCCTTCATGTGATTGTGTGTAGTCCTGGCACAAATGAAAACAAGACAGCAAAAAGATGCCTTGATGTATATATTTACTCATTTGAGGCACACAGAATTTTTCAACTCTTTGTAATGGTGGGGCGTGTATCTATCCAGGACATTGAAATAACTCATTCCTGTAATTGTAAGACGGAATTATATATTTGTCTGCTGGGCACATATGTTGAAGGAAAAACCTCCCTAATTATGGATCTTTCAGAGAGATTGGAAGGGTGACAAAGCCCTTGTAATCGTTTGGGTCATAAGCTCCAAAAGCTCCCTTTGAAAAGGAAATTAAATTTCAGTGTACAAAGGGGACAGGAGATTCAAGGATATATTAAAAAAAAGTCTCTTATTCTACTTTGATCTTGTCCTCAGGAGCTCATTTACTTTGGTGCTCTTCAGTGACATAAGTTAAAATGAAGAGTTGCCTTTAACTGGAGTCTTCCTGCCTCTTGGCATTTCGGAAGGTACTCAATTAGCAGCACACCTCTCCTGTATATTATTTACACGGCTTCAGCTGGAAGGGTGGCTCTGTGTGAAGCATCTGCTTGGAAATACTTGGCTTGTTACATCCACAGCATCCTATGCCGGCCAGCACCTTCCACAAGCCAGTGTATTCACCCCTCCCCAGTTTTTCCATCCCAACCCAGAGCCGTTGGTGCTCTGCCCACTCTTCACAACGCCCCCACAGAGCTGCTCTCGTGTTAGAAGTTGTGGCTGGCCCTGGGCTCCCTTTCTTGCTTTCAGCAGAGGTGGGATGGTTATCTGCAGGGCAAGGCTGTGCTTAAGGTCCTTTCTGGGCTTATTTGAGAATCTGACGGTTTTTAATCTGCTTGAACACATATTCAGGCAGTGGCTGAGGGTAAAGGAGGGAGTGGTTGGATGGGGATAAAAAGAGTGGATATGTTTATTAGTTAATTGCACATGTTTTGTTGATTATTGTCAAAACAACAAACCCCCAGCATAGGTCTGTGCTGAATTTGCTGCTCTGTTCCTCTGCCAGTTTCTCACTTCGTTTACTCTGTTTTTGTGTTGCTGTAGGGTAACATTTCAGTGTCAGGAAGTTTAAATCCTGTGCCTCAGCAGCGTCCCAGTCTATGGTCCTGCCAAACCAGCTTTAAAGTTACCACTATGTCTTTGAAGTACAATTCTGCTAATACACATTTATTTTACCTTTCTGCTTAGTAGGGTGTAAAAGCATTGTCTCTGAAAGTGGAAAAGAAGAGAGAAATTGTATGGCTTATTCTTTTGGCTCGCTCACCTGGTGCACAATCTGATTCTGCAGGGGAGACAGCGAGTTGCCCCGTTTGTATGAGTTTGTCACACATCCTGGCCAGAAATGAACTTGAAACCTTCTTTGCAGTTTTTCTTCCGAACTTGATTATACTGCTAATGGTAACGGCCTCTCAGCTGGGGAAGGTCACTTTTCAAACTAAACGTAATTTTATATAAAGACTTGGTATGTGCTTATCAATTTGCTTTTTCTGTTTATGTAAAACTGGGAGCAACTTGAGGGGAAATTAAGGTCATGCAGATGGCAGTTCCATCTCCTAGGTTATAAAAACATCTTTTATGTCAAGTGCATTGAAAGTGCTGCCAATAAATGATAGCAGAAGTAAATTTTTATTTGGAACATCTTTTACACCTATTTTCAAAAGTGTAGTGAAGCAGAAACACGCTTTTAAAAAGCAAAGAAGAGAGAGAGCAAACTCAGCTCCACAGCATATTTCAAGTGCTGTTAATCCCACCACCTGGTGGAGCTTTTCATGGCTCTGACTGAGGGAACTCTGAAAAGGATGCATTTTTTGTCTTGTTTTGACACATGCCACATGTGGAATTTCTTTAACTTTTTTCTTTTTCATACCAGGCTTAGTTAATTTTCTGTATCTTCTCTATCCTCTGTACTTTGCAGAAGGCAGCATGGGACTATTGGTGTCTGGTCTGAAGCAGCAGATAGATGAAGTGGGGGATAAAGCTTTTGCCTACAAGTACTTCTTAAGTAGAAAAATTATTTTTAATAACCAGCCCCTCTTCCAAGATACTCTGGTAGAACCTTTCAGTGCAAACCCAGTTAGCTTTGTACTAATAATTTTCATATTTTTATATAAGTATTACTATAAAATGTTTTAATTAATAAAATACTTGCTAGACAGCCTGCATTCAGTCAAGCTTGCAAGGATAAGAGAGGCAGATGCATTTTGAACTGATCTGAGATTACTGATGTATGTTATTAAAACATGGGAGTGAATTCCAGGAATCAAAGTGAAGTGTGGCAGACATACTTCTCCCCTCTCTGCCACAGTCTTGCCTGACTGCATCAAAGCCTGTCTGTTATGTTTATGGTGTGCCTCCTAACTGATAAACAAAAATCTAACTCAGAGGTATGTGCTGAAAGTAAACACTGGAATTATCTGTCAGCTCACAATTCAGAGGAATTGCTTGCAGCAGCGAGAAGGCTCCTTGACCCGTATAGACATTTCCTGTGCCAAAGGTGCAGCCTTGCAGGCAAAATGCTGTTCTAAATGTTTGTGTTGCTCTTTTTGCCATAATGCCTGTGGCAGCAGCCAACAGACCAGTGGAGGCCATGGCTGACCGAGGAATGTGACAGCTCCTATCTGCTGTCCAGTCCTGGCAGGAATGGTGTACCTGGTGCCACCGGTGGGATGGACAAACGCCTTTGCAGCCCATCCAGAGCGTGGGCATCCATCCCTCTCTGGGCTAGTTTGGTGTTTGAGGACTGATTCATCACCCAACAAGTGTCTCCTCCAAGGAGCTGGGAGTCTCCTACCAGGCTTCAGGGAACTTGGCTTCTCAACCATAATTTTTTAGTGCCATTTGAACTGCCCTGGACTATCTGTCCTTGTCTTTTGGTGCCAGTACAGAAAGATGTGACTAGTATTGTATTTGAGACTTCAGGAGGGTGTGTTTGATGTCCAGGGTATCTTCAGCGGCACCTAAAATGTGTTTGGCAACAGAGTTGACCCTGTGGGAGTTATGTGTGTTTTCTGGGCCTAAACCTCTATCTTATGAAATAGATAACCTTATCAACATAAGTGGTCTCTATTTAGCGTGTATGTCTGTTAGTTGTTCAAAGTTGTCCCTTCTTGTGACCCCTCTTGTCCTGATAAGGGCTCTGGGCTGACATGACACTAATTAACAGCAGCCACAGAGGAACTGCTGTCACCCTTTTGGTCACCTTTCCCACTCCTATCCCAACCTCCTCTTCCCGCTGGTGCCAAGTGTCCCCTGCTCTGGTTTGCATGTGGCAAGCTCAAGTCACTTTGTGTAAGATGTTCTATAAGACTTTGAAAAGCTCTTTTCAGTCAGGGCTGCACAACTCCCTCAAGCTGTGAAATAGCTGTGGACTGTGGAAAATGGGGGGGTCTTGACAGACAGGGAGTTCTTTTTAAGAAAACTCCCCATAGTATTGGTGGGAGCTTGCTCTGAAGCATAAGCTAAGATTAGGAATGTCATCAATTGTAAAGACTGTAGCAATTGTTGAAATGCCATTCTGGAGGGGAAGGAGGGTGGAAAGCAATTCTTTCCTGGTTTTGCTGCACTTTAAACTGCTTGTGATTAAATTGTTTCATCTGGACTGACGTGCACATCCTTCCTCAGGGAGAGGAAGATTTGTGTCCCGTGTATGAGATGACAAAACCTTTGAGCAGGGAGGAGTTGTACTATTTCAGGAAACCTGTTAACCTCATCAAGCCACATCTGTTTCTCTGGGCCAATCCCACAGTTACTTCTGCCAGGCAATTGCAAGGTATCCTGGAGTGCAAAAGAGACACAATGTAAGTGGTTGAAACCTGCACCTGGTGACAGATGTTTGAAGTGTATCTTTCTTGCTTTGAGGACATCATCTCAACAGAGGAGTTTTTGTTTGTTTGTTTTTTGTAGTGACTTTTCCATCTCTTTGGAAGTCCTTTGTCCCAGTAGGTTTTCAGTGCAGGCTCAGCACTCTGTAGCTTTCCATCCCAAGGATTTGAGTGGAAGATGAGGAGGAATGAGTGACTGGTTAGAGCCTGCAGGGTCCAAGCACAACATTTCCCACCTTTCTGATGCCTGACACAGGGCTGCTGCTGGCATGGAGGTGACCACACATACTCTTGGTGTCCCCAAAACTCCTAAAGGGGATCACTCCTTCTCCCTCCCTTTGGAGGATTGTTCTGTGGAGGAAAAACTGGCACAGTGACACTGAGGTATTAAGTCTGCTGCAATTTTAAAATGTCTCTGGACTAAATAATTGCTACTGACATTTTCCCAGGATCAGTGGAGTTTTAGGGTGTTTTTTTGGTTTTGTTTTGTTTTTTTTTTTNTTTTTGTTTTTAGCGCTTTGGTACACCAATGCAAAACAAAGGTTGTTCCTTTTAAAGGACACTACATTATTTCTAGAGGCTGGGTCTTCAATCAATGACTTAATCTTACTTATCTGAAATACTTTGTGTGCTGACACATCACAGTGTTCTACCAGCTCGACAAAGAAATCTAATTCTATCAAATCTGCCAGCTCAGTTAATATGACCCTGCTAGGGAAGCATAAGGCATCACCTCTAGTTTTTTTAGGGAGGAATCAGATTCCCACTCCCAGCTCAAATTCAAAACACAGTACACATGGCCAGATTTGGATTTTTTTTTAATTTTAAGGTACTTTCTTGCATCCTGGCCTGCAAAACTACAGATCAGATTGGAAGATGTCATCTGAATATTTGAGTTGAAACACTGAGTCCTACAGACAGTCCTTTGGGATTAGTCTTGAAGCAGAGACCTGTCTTACTTCACCCTGAGACTTCTACAAACTCATGTGTAAAGAACATTATGTAGGGCTACCTGCAACTTGAATCAGAGCTGACCTGACAGTTTTTCTCTTTTCTGACACTCTAGAGTGCATCCAAAGCTGCCAGGGTGTGATAAGGACACCCATGCCTGTATTTTAAATTCCTGTAGCCTGATGGGGTGTGGTGATGCCTTTTACAGAACTTGCAGCCTGCATTAGTGCAAAACTTCAGCTGTAAATGCTATTGCTCTGTGCATTGAATGCTTTGTCTTACTAGAGCTTGACTTAAATCACTTTGTGCAGATGATCTGACTTAGATTTTTTTTGGTGACAACACTGAGAAAAGTACTCATTTACACTGAATTGAAGCAATCTTTAGTTGAGCAAAGGCAGGTCAAAATAATTATGGTTTTGATAGAATGAGGCATTGTTGATTTTAGGTTTACTTTATTCCAGGTCCATTTCAAACTCTAAGGTAGTCAAAATTACTCATTTTGAAAGAACCAAGTTTGCCTTCAGAGATGTCAGAATGATTCCTCTGAATTTGATGTGACCTGCATTGTCACAGTTTGTCAGCCAATGGCAATACTGATATTATACCTGAATTTGGGGTTTTGTTTCTTTTCTCTTTAAAACTATTTTTGTAGTGAAGTTATTATTCTTTGGAAGGTTTACCCTGTTTTTCTCTTCAGGGACAATTCTACATATTTCAAGTAAAAAAGGGATCTCTCCTGCTCCTCAATCTAGTGTTTATTAGAAGAATTAGAACTCTTCCTTCTTGATCTCGCTTCTCTTTTCAGCTCCCATATCCTTTGCTTTTCCCCTTCAGTTAAAATCTGCCTTTATTGAGAAGCAATGACTTTATGATCAGATCTCCTGTGGCTTCACTCTACCTGTTACAAACAGACCTGCTGCTCTTCTCAAGCAGCTGGCTTGATTCTAGCCTAAAAATTCAACCTGAGAAGTGAAAATGAGCTACTGCTTGCCCACTATCCCATTAACAAATGTTCAGCTTCAAACTTCAGACTCTGATACTGAGGGCTCCCTAGTACCTCCAGGAGATCAAGCAGTGGCACTGGTGAGATCACAAAGCAGGTAGATACTAAATTTGCAGGCAGGGCATGAAGGCATGTACAGCAGCTGAGAAAACTTGCACAGTTCCAAGGGCTGTGGCAATCATGGAATTGTAAAATATCCTTTGTTGGAAGGGATGCACAAGGATCATTGAACTGGCCCTGTGCAGGACATCCCAAGAATCCCACCCTGTGTCTGAGAGCATTGTCCAAGTGCTTCTTGAGCTCTGTCAGGCTTGGAGCTGTGACCACTGCCCTTGAGAGCCTGTTCCAGTGCCCGACCACCCTCTGGGGGAAGAATCGTTTCCTGATATCCAACCTAAACCTCCCCTGATGCAGCTTCAGGCCATTCCCTCAGGTCCTGTCACTGGTCACAGAGCAGAGATCAGTGCCTGCCCCTCCTCTTCTCCTCACCAGGAAGCTGTATCTGCACTGAGGTCTCCCCTCAGTCTCCTCCAGGCTGAACAGACTGGGACCTCAGCTGCTCCTCGTACAGCTTCCCCTCAAGGCCCTTCACTGTCTTCATAGCTCTTCTTTGGACACTTTGTAGTATTTTTCTATCTTTCTTGTATTGTGTTGCTGTTGTGATGTTGTGGTGAAGTTATCTCTCGTACTCTGGAGATTGTGCCATAATGGCAACACAGAAATGCAAGGGAAAACTGCATTACCCTTTGCAGAAGGTTAGGAGTTAAACCGACCCTTGCAAAAACTTCGCTTGCTCAGGAAGGCAATGTTGAAATGTAAACTGGCTCTTACAAAACATGGAAACCAAAGTTGTCTTTTCTGGTGCTAAGAGGAGGAAAACAATTTGGGAGGGTAGTGTGGGGCTGCTTTATAAGTTTGGTAAAGGGCAACTCCTTTCTCTTGAACTGCCAGAAATGCCTGTGGTGTGGCTTAGTGGTGTAAGTGGGGACTCTACAGTGGATTCATGGCGAAAACCTGGGCAGGGGACACAGCTGTGGGGTCAGAGGATATGGCTTTGCTTCAAGATCTCTTTTATAGGCAAAAGACATCGGCTCCACCAAGGTTATTCTGATCTCTGCAGTAATGTGAGGGGCACATGGAAATACAAAGTGTGTGTGAGATACGGAGAACTTCTTCAGAGCTTCAGGAGAGTTTTTTTCTAGTTTCATCTCCCATTTCTGTCCTTCCGGAGTAGACACTGAAATGTCCTTCAGTCCTGCTCTTCAGGTTTTTTCCCTGTTGTGGTTTAAACCCCCCAGACAGTAGCTAAGCCCCACACAGCCCTCTCACATTCCCTCCAGTGGGAGAGAACTGGAAGGGTAAAAGTAAAAAAACCTCATGGGTTGAGACAAATTTTTGCAAAGTATAAGCTGCACATGCCAGCAAAGCAACCTAAGGAATTCATTCATCAGTTCCCATGGGCAGGCAGGTGTTCAGCCATCCCCAGGAAAGCAGGGCTCCATCGCATAATGATAACTTGGGAAGATAAATGCCTTCACTTTGAACATGCTTCCCTTTCTTCTTCTGCTCCCATCTTTGTATGCTGATCATGATGCTGTGTGATATGACCTTGGGTCATCTATGTCCTTGTCCTGTATGCTGATCATGATGCTGTGTGATATGACCTTGTCCTGGCTGTGTCCTCTTTCAGTTCCTTGTGCACCCCCAGACTCCTTGCTGGTGGGGTGGGGTGAGGAGCAGAAAAGGCCTTGGCTCTGTGTGAGCTCTGCTCAGCAATAATGAAAACATCCCTGCGTTATCAACACTTCCCAGCACAAATCTAAAACACAACGTCATACCAGCTACTGTGAGGAAAATTAACTATCCCAGCCAAAAGCAGCACAGTCCCTCTTTTGCTTGTTCTTTCTCTCATCAGTCCTTTTTCCTCAAATTCTCCTTGCTTGAAGAGAACAGGTTCTTCCTGCAGCTCCCACCAACCCCCTTCCTCTCCCATGCTTTGTTCTCTGAGTGCCAGGATCAGAGTGAACCAAGACAGCAGGAGAGCCAGGGACGTTTGAACTTTGCATCTGAGGACAAGTGTGTGGTGTTGGAAGGACACACTTTTGACTGAGAACTTGGAATGAATTTGGAGAGCCAAGGCCTGCCCCTTCTCAGCTCTCTGCTCCAGACTTTACGGCTGTGAAGGACAGAATTTCAGTTTCCTGGAGGTTTAGTTCAGCCTGTAAAGTGGTTGGAGACTCCAGTAAAGATGTAAATGTTGCCCTTCTGACCAACAGCTTGATTTTTGAACTACAAAAGTGAAAGGAAATCTACCACATGGAGAAAAGAGCTTTAGAGAAGGGATTCACTCTCTGCCACTCTGAGTGGTGCAGTCATCAGAGATGTGCAAAAGCACAGCTGATGCAACATAAATCATCTATATTTCTGTTTTGTTTACTACAATGAGGTTATCAGCATACTGCTATGAGGATTGTGAAGTTTGGTGCTTTATCCATGTGACTGTTCATGCACTGCTTTTGCTTGCCTGGATCCTGAGACCTTACAGAGGAACATAAAGTGTCATTGACTCACTGTGGCTGTCACAGCAGATTTTCTGTTAAAAAGTATGCAGAAATAGATATGCAGAAGTAAAAACTGCTTCAGACCTGGAGATATAGAGAAAAAGCCTGCGTTGTGGTGGCAGGATGTGTGAAATAGAAGCAGCTTCACAACTTTGTGATAAAACTGTGGGGATGCTGGAGCACAGCTGTCCTGCATCCTGCTGTTAAATCCATGTCTCTCCGGTTCAAAGACAAGGATGTTGTGTGGGACAGTGTGTCAAATGCTGTGAGCAAGGTCCGGTGGATGATGCCAAGGGCTCGTCCCTCATCCAGTAGTATTCTAAGACCGCCGTCAGCCCATTGTAGAAGGCCACCAGATTTGTCAGGAACAATTTGACATATCACTCACAATTCAGACAGTTAATTGCACTGACAAAAGTTGGATGTTAATGCCCAGTTAAGACCCTGATTTGTGTTTCTCCCAAAGCTCTGTAACTCAGCTGTGTAAAATACCCAATGCTTCAAGCAGAAATTACCTCAAGCAACTACTGGTTGTGAGGCCAAAGAGCAAAGGAGCAGGAGATGGATACTGGTTGTTGAAAAATACAAGATTATTGAAAAATAAAAGGTGATACAGTAATTGCAGAAGTGGCTAAAACATTTTGCTAGGAGCAATGCAACAAAGGAGTTTAGGATAAGCTGCTTCTCCACAAGGCAGAAGTCTCCTGTCGATACTGAGTTAAATATTGGCAGAGGATGTTGCTATGTAATTGAAATTCATTTTGGAGTGTTTTTAATAGAGGAAAAAGATGGAAGTCTGTATGGAAAAGAATGAGTACGTTAGAATTGCCAATCCAGCTCCTTTGGAGGGGGATATCTCTGTTTCACAGAGCACCAGAAGAGGCTGCTTGTTCCTTCCTCTGTTGCCACCTGACCTGCTGCAGGAGAGGGGCTCACTTGCTGAGCTTTGCTTCTGCTGTCTTAGAAGAAGGACACACACTTTTCCTTTGCCTGTAAAAGGTCTGGATGAAGAATTCTATCATAGAATCATTAAAGTTGGAAAAGATCTCTAAGATCATCAAGTCCAGTCATCAACCTACCACCATGTTCACCATTAAACCATGTCCTCAAGTGCCACATCCACACATTTTTTGAACAGTTGCAGGTATGGTGACTCCACTGCTCCCCTGGGCAGCCAGTTCCAATGCTTTACAACCCATTTAATGAAAAATAAGTCTTAATATTCAATCTAAACTCCCCCTGATGCAACCTGAGGGCATTTCCTCTTATCCTGTCTCACTTGGGAGAAGAGACCAACCTCCACCTGGCTACAACCTCCTTTCAAGTAGAGAGAAAGTCTCCCCTCAGCCTCCTTTTCTCCAGGTTAAATGTCCCCATCTCCCTCAGCTGTTCCTTATAAGACTTGTATTCCAGCCCCTTCACCAGCTATATAAAGGTAAAATTCTACCAGATTAAGGCAGGAGTGCTCAGTGTGGCCACTGTCTCTGCTGTTCCTTGGAGAAAAGCTTCCCACACTGCACGGACAGTAGCCCTTTGTCTCTTTGGCTTAAAATACCCAAGTCCTGTCTGTGGTGACTGTCATCACACTAACTGAGAAACAGTCCTAGGAAATTTGCCTTATCTTCAAGTTATTGCTTTGGAAGAAGGACAGTGTTCTTGTGGGAACAAGCTGGACCAAGAGTTATATCTTAGTGCAGCAGAAAGCAGTCCTTAGATCCTCCTCAGGCAAGCTGTCAGAGACTCACACCCCCAATTTTTCTTCATTTGTGTGTGAATTTTTAAAGAAGCATTGCTCAAAAAGTATTTTCCCTGATTTATCTTACCCCACGCAAACTTAGATGTTCTCTCTATTTTATGAAATAAACCCACCTGGCACAGCTGCATTTTGGAAAATGGCTTTTCATCAAGGTGTAACTCTCCCCTGAGGCTGCTCTTAGAGCCACTAACCACACTTTCAGCATGTCTCTGAATTTGTAAAATAATGTTATAAGTCTGGCTGTTGTCTGCCAGTACAATTTTTACACCGTTACTGCCTTGCTTAGGAATTTAGTGGCTCTGATATGCAGATGATATCAGTGTGTATCTTCGGTGAGGAGCTTCTCATGGAGCGAAGGAGCTGGAACAAGACCCCAAAGCAACTTGATGCACTTCCTCTGGGAGTTCCAGGCTTGCTTGGCAGAGGAGCACACCCTGAGGGTGTGATTAGCAGGGCAGCATGTAACCCCTTCCACTCTGGGAAGAGACCAGCTGGCTTTACAAGGCAGCTCTTCCACAGGGTGAACCTTGGTGCCCTTGGGAGTGGTGGCACCTGCTGCACTGCCGGCACCCTCCCCACTTAAACAGTGAGATGTGGCACACTGCCACTGGCCCCCAACGACTAAGTTAAGGGCAAAACCCGGAGAGATTCGCTTGTTTTGAAAAGTATCTCTTTCACAGTCTCTCATCTCTACAAAGGGAACCCATCCAAATTTGCCTTTGTTACTTTCGTATCTGATCAGGCTTCATTTGACAACTGTAGCTCTTGGAGCTGAAAATTCTGTTTTTAGGGCATTAACACTTTTCTGAATATTAAAAAGCTCTTGCTTTTCTTGCTGTTGGAATCAATCTTTCTGATCTCCCCCTGCAGCTGCCATGCACTCTTGTGAGCTGATGGCTGCTCCTGGGCAGGTAAGTGGTGGCATTGTTTTGCCTGGAACCAACAATATTGACTTCCAAGGAAATTAGGGTGTTTCTGGATGTCAGATCAAGTCCTGTGTTTTGTTTAGGATACTCTCTTCTGTCAGAAGCAAATGCTGCGTAACAGTTTGCCCTTTCTCCAAGAGAGAATAGGGTCATGCACAGTAACCTTGAGTACAGACTTGGCATATCTAGTGAGCTCATTAGGGCTTGATCTGCTCATTACCTGGAGACTATTGAAGGCAAGACCAAAATATTTCAGAAGTCAGTGAGGGCAGCATGCTTCCCTCTGAGCGAGCATGGGAATATTGCTGACCACGTGTTTGAATTGATTGCTGAAGCTGACATCTGCTTACTGAGGTTTACAAAGCTTGTGGCTTCTCATAATCTGTAAAACACATGGCGTTTGTATGAACAGGCTTGTCGATGGTAGTTCCCTTACCCAAAGCCAGCAGGACTCTTCCATCTGTATAGCAGAGCCCTTTCCTTAGAGGCATCAGTCATTCCTGTTTAAGAGTCCAGCTGAACGTGAATAAAAATAAAATTTTCTTTCTTACTCTTCCCTTCCCCAAGGAAATTCTTTCATAGGTGTGACAGCCTTTGCCAGTTCACTTATAGCTCCTATTGAACTTCAACTTCCTGTTCAAAATTGTTGGGATGGGAGATGCTTAACAAGATGTTCTTCCTGAAAGGTCACAGGACAAAGTATCCTTGTCAACAGGACTCGGTGAAAGATTTCAAACTTGATGCGTGTTCTTTAAGACATGCAGCAGGCATGCAAAGAGTGTCTTGGGTGTTGAGAGAGTTAAAACTGGTTTGGATTTTTTTCAGGAGATACAGAACAAAGCCACAGCACTGGCGTGGTGCATTAAAGATGTCCTTCGGCCTGCCCAGTCTGCTATTTTCGGAGGCATAAGTGATGTAAACATCATGGCAGAGAGACTAAAGCACTTGTGGTTTAACCCCAACCAGCAACCAAGCACTATTCACTCTCTCTCCTCACCAGCTGGATCAGGGTGAGAATCAGAAGGGTAAAAGCTGGAAAACTCATGGATGGAGATAAAGACAGTTTAATAAAGAAAGCAAAACCCATGCACACAAACAAAACAAGGAAATAATTTCCTCCTTCCCGTAAGCAGGCAGGTATTCAGCCATCTCCAGCAGAGCAGGGCTCCATCACACGTAACAGTGACTTGAGAAGACAAATGCCATCACCCCAAATGTCCCCCTTTCCTCCTTCTTCCCCTCACTTTATATACTGAGCATGATGTCACGTGGTCTGGAATATCCCTTGGGTCAGTTGGGGTCAGCTGTCCTGGCTGTGTCTCCTCCCAGCTTCCCATGGACTCCCAGTCTCCTCTCCACTGTGGCAGTATGAAAACCACCCAAAACACAGCCCCATCCTGGCCCAAATCAGACACCACTCCACACCAAATGGAATAGTGTTTATGCAGGCTCATGCGATCCTTCTCCGTGGGTAACTTTGTAGTTCCCCATCACTTGCGGGATTTGTATTTGATCTAAATAGGATGGAGATTTGTCACTTGGCCTCTTTCACCAGGATTCTCCAGGTGCACATTCAAACCAATGTGTTAGCTGGGATGCACCACAGGTATTCTGAATGGCAAAAGTTATATTCTTTTGGCTTAGTGGAACAGAGATGCACCTTTTATTAAGGTGGTGACTTGGATTCTGAGTTTACCTAAAAATAAAGCAGGTGCTGACTGCCATGGTTGTATTTCCATTGCTTGACCTATCGAAGGGCACGGTGTCAGGGAAGGGACACAAGTAACTTTCAGATGACAATTTGTAACAATAATGGATTTTCCATTGAGGTGCTTCCTAAAGATGTTGCAGGCATCTGGCAAAGGCTCTGCTTGTTTTTTCCTTTGATATGAGTCCAGAACCAGAGATAGATGCTGTAAAGTGGAGTCATTAAATGTGTTGCTTTCTTGTAAAAAATGGTTACTGTAGTTCATTTCATAGTCTGGGGGTAAGTGGGATCTTTAAAGGTGTATTTGCTCTGCTGGCTTTTTTTCTCTTTTTTGTGGTGTTGGTTTGTGGAGGGTTTTTTGGGTTGGGTTTTTTCTGTTTAAAGCACAAGGCTTATTTAAGAACTTTATAGGCAAAAGTATTTTGCAATGCCAAACATCTTCTGTTGGGTGTTTAGAGCAGCACTTTCCTTGCCTTTCAGCTCAGAGTGCTTTAGACAGAATGGGAGAAGGACATGAAGGAGAATTGCTTTGTACTTAGCAGAATTAGAATAAGCCCACAAGCACATGGTTTGTACTTTTTAATTCCAAGAGCCTGAATCTGGTCTCACTCCTACTAATCTCTAAAGGGATTATTCCTGATTTACACCATGCTGAATGAAATCAGAATCTGGCCCTGAAAGCCTGTTTGTACTTCAGACATTGTCTCAAGGCAGCTGACCTGCAAATATGAAAAGGACACCTGAGTTCCTGTGGGTTAACTGTTTAAATTTGTCAAGCTAAGTCGACTACAGCTTGTTTAGCAGGGAAATGGTACTGCAAAACCTGAGGCTAGAACCCATTTACCTCTACTGGACTAACAGGAGGTAATCAGAGGACCCTCTTTGGTACAACACAGTGCTCTGTATTTGCATAGCACCTTTCATCTGAGGATAATAAATAACTATCTCATTGCAATTCTGGAAGCTGTTCAGCCAGACAAATCTCTTTAATGACCTGCAGTGACTCTGGTTGCTAGCAGTGAAGCAAAAATAAGTTAGTACATTGAGTCTCTGGCCATGAGTGGCATCTGTAAGGAGAGGTCTGCACCCTAGAACAGTGTGAAGCTGTTAGCTGAAAATACTGGGGTTTCTGGAATAAAGGCTATGGCATACTTAGCTGCTGAGAAGAAAATTGATTTTTATTAGCATTGGTTCAGTTAGTGTTCACTGAGACAGGGACCAAAAGCAAATGTACAGTTTCGGGGTGGGAAAGCAGAGGTTGCCTCTAAGTCATCATGCCAACTCCTTTACAGCCCTAAATTAATATTCTTTTTGTTCATGTTTTGGTTGTCTACATGCTCATTTCTAAGGCTGTGTTTATATGGGGATTTAAAGGAAAGTTGAAAATACCTTTTCACGGGGCTGCTCTGAAGGAAACTGGTGTGTTACTGTATACCTTTGCATATTCTCAAATGAACACATCATGTTTGTTGTTGCTGCAAAGCACAGTTTTGGTGTAGTGACACATTTGCACAGTGTTTGAACGTACTAAATGCAGCCATACAGCTGGAACCAGATGGGTGGCCTCATGCAATGGCTCACCTATTCCCTTTTAGAATTTTGTGCTTGAATTCTGTTACCAGCTCTGATTTCCCATGTCAGTTTGTTTCTGTCTCTTTGCCATGTCAATTTGAGAGGCTCCAAGCTTTAAACTACAGTAATTAGATGACTGTGGAGGGTCCTGTCTGTATGGACTGTAGGATACCTACATCCCATAATTCACCCAGCAGAGTGAAAAAACACTGAATTCTGGGACACTTGTCAGAAAGGCTCAGTATAGGAAGATTTTACTCACGCTGGTTCAGTTATCCCATGCAAACATCTGCTCCTGCTGTGGAGCTGAGCCACTTTTCCCCCTTCCAACCTGAAGGCATAGTTATGACATTGAATATATTGAACCAAATTTGACGTGCACGTTCCATTTGTCTGGAAAATACCCTTAATTTTCCTTACAATGAGTAAGAAAGTCTGCTACTTCCTCAAAGGTGTATTTAGTTTTATTGTTAGTCACTCCACGTTGTTAGCCATGGCTGATGCAAGCCCTGCCCATCTGTCAGCAGAGACTGGAGGAGCTAATGACTGTGTTCCTGGAGATGAGACTTTATTGATTCAATCTGATACATCTGGAGAGTGAGGACGCTCTGAGGAGTTTGCATTGGAATAAAATCCCAGTTGGCTTTTTGTCTATAGTTTGTATGAGTAACCCAGAAAGCTCTGTTGTGAGATTTCTGCATTTTTCTGTTTTTCACGAAATAATCATCATTATCATCTCATGTCCACATCTCTCTACTTTTTTATATTCACCTAGTATGTGCCACGTAAGCAAATGTGGGATTTACTGGGGGAATGAGATTTCCTGGTTAATCCCACACTCCTCAGCAGAGCTCTCCCTTCCTTCAATCTGGCCTCTGCATCAACCTGGGTCCTCTTCATTGAAAATAGTGATGCTGTACCTCTCTTTGGAGCTTGTGCCATTTGATTGAATCAAAATCCTCTAAAAATTCTCTCCATCTGTATCCCCACAATAGGTTGAGACATTTTTCCCTATTTGTCTCTGCTCTGAGCTGGTCCCACTAAGTCTGTTGCCACAGCAGATGTAAAGGTGGAGAAATTTTTGAATACACCACGTACCAGATATAAAATCTCCTGCCTTGCTGAACTGGTTAATGTTGCTTAGCCGACATTTCTGCAGTGTAGGAAAAGCTGCATATTACTGGCCAAGCACTTTGTAATTTTCTGTTATTTCTAAAATGGATGCCAGCACTTGGAAATATTGAGTAATTTTTAATTGAAGGGATATGATCAGTAGGTGATTAGTTTTTGGACTGCCTTGGATGTATGCTATGTTGTAGAGACAAGCCATCTGGAGCAGGGCTGTGGTTTAGCTTCTGTAATGAGTACCCACAGACTGCAGTGCCAAAATGACCAGTTTTATTACATCGATGAAGATCTTGAGTAATTCAATTCATTTTCACAGATCTAAATGAACTAAAATGAGAACATAATTTGGCCTGAAGTTTTAGTTTGATGCTCTTAATTATTAAACCACGATCATCAATGCATTTTCCACTATGCTTAAAATACCCAGCCACAGGAAATCAGGCTATTGAGTTCCTTCCTCTGCCTGAAGCTTTTACCAAATTTGCCGTGGCCAGGATTTCACTGCATTTTGCCTGGATGGGCAGTGTGACTTCACTTCAGGTGTTTCTTGTATTTGCTGCTCCTCTGACCTACAAGCACCACACTTTCCCTCTGACCTTGTGGATAGGCTGGCAGGGAAGAAGAACAATAGGACCACAGAATGATTTGTGTTGGAAAGGACCTTTAGAAGTCATCTAGTCCCGCCCCCCTGCAATGTGCAGGGACATCTTCCACTAGATCAGGTTGCTCAGAGCCCTGTCTGTGCTGACCTTGAGTGTTTCCAGGCGTGGAGCATCCACCACTGCTCTGGGCAGCCAGCTGCGGTAATACTCTCACTAGTGGGGATTCCTGGGTGGAAAAATCCCACCATAAATCTGGATTAGTTACAAAGCTTGTAGCTTGCATTGCTGCAGGGTGCCTGCAACAGCCCTGTTTGTGTTGCTAGGCTTGTAGCTGCTCGACTTAATTACCCTAAAATGAAGACTGATTTGTGGTATCGCACCAAAATGAATCCTCCCTCTTCCTGAAATTTTCATTACACAGTCTTTTTGCTGTAGTCCGATCAGTCATGGTGATGTACAGCCCTGAAACTTGTATCAGAAGTGCTGCCCTGTATCCAGTGTATCAAGGGGTGTTTGGAGCTGTGAGGGTTACTGGAGGAAGTGACTGGAAGTGGCTGAAAGAAAAAAACAAAAAAAAAACCCCAAAAAACCCCACCAAAAAACTTGGAGAGTGCTTTGATCTGAAATCAAATATCTGTGCACCAAGGAGGCAGTATATTTTTAGGAGGAGGGCACAGGCTGCATGTAAGTAGATGCATTCTATTTGATGTGCCGAGATCAAGGTGTCGGAGTCTTTAACTGCTCATCTGGCCAGCTTATCTTGTGTTTTCCCTCTTAATTTTTCCCTTGTGTTTTAGAATCATTTTCCCACTTGTTCTGTGAAACATTCTTATGCAAAGCCAAGTCTTCTGCAACTCAAGCAAGCTGTTTGTAGCACAAGAGCAAAGAGGTGACAGAGTTTTGGTTTTGCATAAAAACACATCACTTATTTCCTTTTTCTTTTCTCCCCAAGCTTTTTATTAAATGAGCAGTACTTTAATGAAGCATTTAATGGAGAAAACAAAACAAAACAACTGCTATATCCTCTAGATTGTTCCTAAATCCCTGAATGAAAAATTATTTAGAGATTAAAGCTCTTACTGTTTCCTGTGTTATTGCAAAGCAATAATGAGCAGAACTTGAAAAGCTCTGCTCTCTCCTGGTTTGGAGTACCAGCCTCTATCACAGCATCAAACAGCCATGCCAGCACTTTTTCATGGTACCAGATGACTTAGTTTCATGGCAGATTCTCCTCCAGTTTAATGCTGCTAATGACTATGTGAATGAGACTTACAATGTAAGCACAAGTTTGAAATCTCAGTTTCAGTATTGGAGCTTAAACAATCTGTACAGGAAGAGGCTGTTGAGAATGTAAGCATTAGTTTAAAATTGTCAAGTTTTCCAGTTTGTATTGCAATTTCCCCAAAGCCATGCAGTCCACAGCAGAGCCAGGAATAAATTGCAGGAGTCAGGTTCTTCCTGTAAGCAGGGACAAGTGGCGTGCCCTGAGCCACTGGCATGTAATGACCAAGCCAGTGGTTTCTCTCTCAGCAAGAGGTGAGACACTTGGGTAATTCCTATTTTAAACAGCAGAACTGGATTCATGCTTCAAGCTGCCTCAGACACCCAAAGAGAAATAATCTTCAGGTTAAACCCTCGTGTTTTGTGTCATTACCGTCTTCTTCCTTTTTACCCCTGCTGTGACGTGTCAGAGGGTAACAATGGGAAAGGGAGCTTTGCTGCATGTGGGAATAATAAAAATCAGCACGGTATACACTGTGAGGTCCCAGTCTGTAACAAGAAAAATGAAGCACTTGTCCTGCCTTCTAATGTACAGGAAAGAAAAACAGAGGCAAGTTTAGGTGGAATTTTAACTAAACGGTTTAGATTTTGCAAGCTACAACCTTGTAGCCAGTGAGGGGAGACCTCAGTGCAGATACAGCTTCCTGGTGAGGAGAAGAGGAGGGGCAGGTACTGATCTCTACTCTGTGACCAGTGACAGGACCTGAGGGAATGGCCTGAAGCTGCATCAGGGGAGGTTTATGTTGGATATCAGGAAACGATTCTTCCCCCAGAGGGTGATCAGGCACTGGAACAGGCTCTCAAGGGCAGTGGTCATGGCTCCAAGCCTGACAGAGCTCAAGAAGCACTTGGACAATGCTCTCAGACACAGGGTGGGATTCTTGGGGTGTCCTGCACAGGGCCAGTTCAATGATCCTTGTGCATCCCTTCCAACAAAGGATGAGAAGAATGAGCGGCTCACTTACGGTGAGGATGGTGAGGCACTGGTGCAGGCTGCCCAGAGAAGCTGCGGCTGCCCCATCCCTGGAGGAGTTCAAGGCCAGGTTGGATGGGGCTCTGAGTAACCTGGCCTAGTGGAAGGTGTTCCTGCCCGTGGCAGGGGGTTGGAACAAGAAGATTGCTAAGGTCCCTTCCACCCCAAGCCATTCTGTGACTGATAGCTCTTGATAGGTAGCAGATGTGGTTACAAGTGACAGTATGTGACTGGCAAGGTGTTGAGAGTAGATGTCCCTCAGCAGGATTTGCCATCAACGTGGCAAAGATGTGGGACATTGTTGGAGAGGGTATCCAAGTGGGATGCTGCAGCCTGCCTGCCATGAAAGCAGAGATGAGATCCAGCCACAATGACCCTTGAGCACAGAAGGGTGCATTGGTGCAGGAGTGGATCAGCCCAGATGCACAGCAGTGCCCCACAGGACGGGAGTTGGGAGAGCTGCCAGGCCCAAAGTGGCTGCAAAGGTGTCAGCCTTCTAATCAGAAATCCTTGTCAGCAGGAGGAATTTCTGCTGCCCAGGCAGCTCCATAACCTGAGGTGCTGTATGGACTGCAGTGACTCTGGTGACCACTCAGAGATGTTATTCTCCTACTGCACAGGATATGCAGTGATGGAGAGTGGAGGGAGCCACAGAACTCCCCTTTCCCTCTCTGGCAGGATGAAGCCTGTCACTGTTTTATCTCTGTCCTCTTGGTCCCAGTGCTGGGAAGAGGGATTGAAGTGTGGTGATTGCACCTGTGCCAGGGAAGGTGGTTTTAGGTTTTCAGGGCTTCCCGAACATTGCAGCTCCAGTACATTTTGTCCCCAGACATGTCTTTATTCTTCACTTCTGTGGCTTTTCAGGCAAGGCGGCTCAGAGCACTGTCCTCCTGGGTGTCCTGGGTTGGCGGTGAGGACAGAAAGGGACAAGAGAAAGCTCTAAATTGGAGCCAGTGGTCAGAGGAGCCAAGAAAACAAACAGCTAGGAAAAACACCTGGCTTCTGGGACTTATTCCCTTAAGAAGCACAGTGGAGAGCAAAAACATGTCGGATGGCTAAGATATGAAGGAAAACCATGCTCATGTTTGGCGACAAGCCCTGCCTTTCAGCACTGAGGGTAGGGCTTGGTTTCTCCATCTCATTTCAGGGCTAGTACATGTGTGGCTCTCATGGACAAGACTCCCACTCCATCTGCCTCCTCTCCTTGCTGCTGGCTGACAGAGCCACTGGCAGAATTAATAGTGGGGATAATACCTTGCTACGATCCCATAATTTAAGAACAACCTTTCAGAAAGGAGTTTCTGAGGGAATTGGATCTTCATTTCCTTTCAAGAATACTCCACTTTCTCTCAATCAGGTGAAAACTGCTCTCCTTATGAAATAAAAGGCAGTGAGTGCATAGAGGACAGGCGTGGTACAAGGTGAAAGCAGTTCATGTTCCTTCTGGAACAAGGAGAGTTTTCCTGCGCTAGAATTCCCTTAGAGTGCAGGAGATCATTGTGGGGTGCATCTGACAGAGTGCAAGCATCTGCAAAGCGTGTGCTGCTGTCAGAGCTGGTAATCTGTCCTCCTTTCATGGGTCACAATGAGAAATAGGTACTTTATTTTTGTGATTTGTCTCATTTAGAGGAGGTGTTGAAAAAATAGTCTCTGGAGGTGGGACTTCTCCCTTCTGACAATTAAAGAAGACTTGATGACTTGCTCAGGCAAGTCATCAAGGTGTGACATGAGATCAGATGGGTCCTGCCCCAGCATGGCTGGGAGTGAGATCCTATTAACCTCTTATATGGGCATGCAAGTGCCAGAGGGCAGAGGCTGGGGTGTCTAACCAAGGGAGCTAATGCTGGGTCTGTGGTTACCTTCTTCTGTGGAGAACTGAAACACCAAGGTAGTGTCCATCAGGTAACCTGATGGGGACTTTCAGAGGCCAAACAGCAGAGTTGTCTGCACCTTAATGAAAGTAAGAGCTGTGCTGCCTTGCTTCTTTTATGTCATTAAAAAAAAAAAACAAAAAAACCAACAAAAACCGTATATATATGTATGTGTGTGTATGTTATCTTTATAAAAATGTCCAATACATGGGTGTTGTCCCTTTTAGATGAATGTGGAAGAGATGGAGAAGCTTCTGTATGGTCCAAAATGAAGAGGGTCTGCTCCTCTTTCTGTAGGAAGAAAAAAAAAAAAAAACAAAAAAACCAACAAAAACCGTATATATATGTATGTGTGTGTATGTTATCTTTATAAAAATGGCCAATACATGGGTGTTGGCCCTTTTAGATGAATGTGGAAGAGATGGAGAAGCTTCTGTATGGTCCAAAATGAAGAGGGTCTGCTCCTCTGTCTGTAGGAAGAAAAAAAAAAAAAAAAAAATCACTGGCCTGACTAACTGTGTCCTGCAGAACCCAGGACCCAGAGTTTTTTCTATAAAACCTTAATACATAAAACAGAGTCAAAATAATCAATTGTGCTAAGATCCACAGCTCAGCTGAAAAGTGGTGGGTGCCTTCCTGGTGCCTACACCCCCTGTACATTGCTGTGGATGGGAGGTCCAAACTGACCCGATCCCAAAGGCCCACACATGCATTAAGTGAACCCTTTTGCAAAGTGTTTTCCACATGAGGAAACAGCTTCCTCAAGTATTTAATACTTTGCCTTGTCCTCTGATCAAAAGGATGCTGTGAGCCCTCTGCGCAGGGCAAATGTTAGGTTTTTTTTTTTCTCGAAGAATAGCAACATTCAAGTTCCAGTGCTTTGTCAAAGTCTAGTTGACCCTGAAACTTTGCACTGCGCTATAGTTTTGGGTAAACCAGGAGAGCAGGGTTTCAGATACATCAGATGCTCTCTCTCGTGCTTAGGGCTATATTGCTGCCTCCATGGGCTTTTCCTACCCTAAAGAGCCTTTCATAATTCTCTGGTGGTCTTTTGGAGCACCAGCCGCTGGTGATAACCTGAGGATGGAATTTCTCCTGTACAACCATCTGAACAATTGCAATTTCGGTGGCAATTTCCCTTCGTTCACACTGCTCAGATGCACTTTTCTGATGATTTGTAGCAGAGGATTCATTAGCTCTTTTTTCAGCAGGATAGCTCTGCTGTGCATGCAAGTCGGTGTTGATATTATAATGCATTTGTCTTTAATTTGATAGCCCATTGCTCTTACACATGTTCACTGTCATTGCAAAAATGTGCTTTTGTTGGCTTTTCTCAAGAAGGGATGAGGGGATGCAGAAGTGAAATTTGTTTAATAGAGAAACATCATTTCTGTTCTCTGTTAACAGCTGAATGTGTAAAAGAATAAAGCCAAAAATGTTGGGCACTCATAGAGAAGTAAAAGGATCAGTGCTTTGCAAACGCAGCTGAGGGATGTGAAAACATGATTCATTTTCAGAAGACTTTGTATTGTAATTCTGCATCACACCTCTGGCTCTCAACACACTGGTCTCTGTCTCTCTGTGTGCTCAGCTCATAATATTCTGATTATTTGTGACTAACTGGGCAGTTAAAGTCTTAGTTATGATGTCATCTAAAATCCCCTGAGACGCCAAAATACTTGAAGACAAGGAAAGATGTTGCTAAATAGCACATGATATAGCTGGAAAATCTGACCACAGAAAGCCCAAGTGTCTGCTAGAGGCACTATTTTCTTAATTACCTAATTTTGGATACTTGAGGAACTGTGTTAAAAAGAAACAAAACTAAGTTGTGGGCAGTTCCTTTGAGGTCTAACGTGACTTTTACGGATGATCCTTAGACTTTCAGATGCTTCCAGAAAATCAGACAAGCAAAGAAACCTTTACTGTATGCCATATTAGAGGATTGATTATTTTGATCTGTTTATCTATTTATTTCTTTGTTCTTAATTCTAGAAGTTTTCAAATCAAAAGTTGCATTTCAGGTTAGGGAATGCTAAGTCTGCTTTGCAGTGATGCTTTCCTTATTTGCAAGGTTTCTGCTGAACCATTTATGAAAATCTGACTTTACAGAAACCCCCGAATTACCGTCTGCCCACGCGCAGCTTTGCTCCAGGGCGGCTCTCCAGCGCTCCGACTGCCCTTCCTCAGTGCCGCACCTCAGGGAGTCACAACTTCCCAGCACAAAGCACTTGCCCTTTAGTTCTGCTTTTGCTTTGTTGTATTCCAATATTTTTAACCTTTTTTTCCCTCTGACCCGCTGCTGATGACCTCTCTGAACCTCTGTCCTGATCTGTATCTTATGCTACCCTGAAATATCATGCACAGGAAGCATCTGGCTGTTCCGCTGCTCTGTGGCGCATTCTTTCAGCGGATTATCCCTGTTTCATTTTGCTTCGTTCTGGCACAAAGCCTGCAAAAGTCATTTGACTAACCTAAGCTCTCTGCAGATCCAGATCATCCATCCCTCGCCACTCCTGAGACACAAGTGTTTCCTGCAGTGTCCACCTGCTCGGAGCTGCCTGCCTTGGGGACGTGGGCATTTGTCAGGTTTGCTTTTTTTTCCCCTTCTCATTGCTTTGTCAGTCATACCCCCTAGAAAAGGAACTGCAAGTTCCTAGGAGAAGGTGAATCTAAACAGGGAAGTGACGTGTGTGATGGAGATGGGATTTTTAAACATCCACTGACAGTATTCATGGTAGTGAGGAGGGCGTGTATTTCTTAGGAGCTTCTGGCTTCTGCACTTGCAGATTTCCCATTAGAAATGAGTCAAGTTAGCTTTGGTTTTGCAAGTACAATCCTCTGTTGCTTCCTTCTGATTTTACTGTGGCTTTTCGTTTTTTTAAATAAATTTGGCTCAACTGCTTTGCACAGCTGTGGCAGGTACTCAGCCCCCTGCGTGTTTCTTTGTTGAGTCAACAATAAATCCAGCCAGAGCAGAACGGCTTAATGGTCAGTAGTAATCATCCATCCAAAATCCTGGTTAAAATCTTCATCTCTCCAGCCTGTGTAGCTCCTGTGTTTGCCTCCTTTCCTCCCAAAGGGGAACCATTTGTGTGTGTGGTGGGCTGCCAGAGGGCCTTTTTGTGCCTTGGTGTATGTTCAAGGCCGAGTTGGATGAGGCTTAGGACAACCTGGTCTAGTGGAAAATGTCCCTGCTCACAGCAGGGGGGCTGGAACTGGGTGATCTTTAAGGTTCCTCCACCCTAAACCACTCTGTGATTGTCAAAAGTAGTGCAGGAGATGTTGATACAGCATAAAGTGGCTGGGACCCCTGGGATCCCCTCATCCCTGCTGAAGCATGTGCCTAATATGTCCCCTTTTGGAAACTCAGGAGAACCTTCAATTGGGATGTAATACCTTTTTCCAGGCTAAAATACAATCTTCTCAGTTCCAGATAAATGGGTTTCACTTTGATGCTGCAGGTTTTAGTCTTGTGTGTTATTGCTGTGTTGATGAGATTAATGATGTTGTCATGGTCATCTTAATGATGTTTCACCAAAATGCCTTCTTTTCAGGTTGGGTAGCAACATGGGAATCTCTCCCTTCATGTTTTAATTTTTTTTCTAAGTTTTAATTTTTTTTCTAACTTTCCTATTAGCAGGATAAGCATTGAGGTGTGATTCCCAGTGCTGAGACCAGAAGGTCTATTCACAGAATTCAAAACCTCATTATTCCTGAGGGCCAACTGAAGGGTGTTTAATATTTGGGGCTGCACCAAACCCCTCAGAATATGGCTGCAAGGAACAAAAGCCTCTGAGAGATGTACTTATTCATAACTGTGTACAGTCATACATTATAAAGCTTAATGTTTGCTTGGAGACTGGGTGATAGGGACTCCATTTGCACTGTGTTTGCCTCTTAATCATTATGATAATATCTTATACATCATCTCTAAAAGGCAGATTAAGTCCAAGCTTGACAAAACTTCCCATGGTATTGCTGCTGAGATCTGCCCGATAAAAGCAGTGCTGGATTTATTTTAACTTTCTTTTTGAGGCAAAGTTCTTGTTTACCTATTACCAAACCAGTCAATTACTTAAAGACATTATTTTTCTGCTCAGTGATGAAATAAGCCCCAAAGTCGTGCCAGTGAGGTCACCCAGATACCTGCAAATGAGGTCCCTGAGCTTAGCAGCAGTTTTCTAATTACAGCTGTTGCAGTGCCCTGGCAGCAGCATTCATTAGCGAGATGCTGTTTGGTCGTGGCAGTTTCCAGCCAGGATGCAGGGGCACACTGGTGGCTGTGCTGCCCTCAGCATCACGGAAATCCTGACGTGAGTGATAACCCTGCAAGCAGAAGCAGGGCAGACATCCTGACTGAGAGACCAGGCAGTGCTACTTGGTTCATAGCACAGTCTTTGTGAACTGCAAGAATTCATTTTCCCTTTCAGGGCCTCTGAGCTCAAGTTTCAAAATGAGAACCATATTTTGAGATATTTGTTCTGGCAGAAAATCATCTCATCTTTCCTGCTGAAGCTCTCTCAGTGCTGCAAAGGTGTAAAAATAAGCCAGGTTCTGGCTCGTGTCTTAAATTTAGTGGTTTGTGTTTGCCAGATTGGCTCTTTTTGTGGGCCCCGTGCGGGCTGGGGCTGAGCAGGGGAGGTCCCACGGTCCTGTCACACTCTGCTGAGTGTGGCTGCTCTCTCTGCCTACAATTCCTTCAGCTCATTTCGTGTGAGATGGCTCTTCCAAGTGAGTAAACCACAGATGCAACTTTCTGCACAATTACCAACTTTTACGAAAGTAAACCTTTGAGAGAGAGACTCTGCGAGGTCTCCTCCTCTGCTGCCACTATGCTGCTGCTTTTCTGGAGGCAAGTTAAACAGATCTATTCCAATCTGACTGAAGCCATTGAGTTACTTAAACAGATTGACCTGACTTGGGCTTATCAATTTCTTTAATGAGGTGTCCTCTGCAACTTCTGCTTGGCTTTTTGCCATCCATCTCATTAAAAAATTTATTTTGGAATCTCTTTGTTCCAGGTGGAGTCATTGCCAGATAGCTGGCTGGGTATATGCCTGACCTTTACCCCCTAATAATACTTTAATTTTCATTTTTAAATCTAGCAGAGGCGCTGAGAAATTACCTTGCTCATAGATGTATGATTTGGGAAATGTTTTAACTCTAGGTGAGGAGGAGCAGTGAAGAGGGTGCTTCTTCCCTCTGGCTCCATAGAAATAACAGAAAGAGTTTCAAGATTAAAATGCTGTTTTTTGCAGCCTGGGTGAGATATCTATTTATGATCACCTTTTAAAACAACAGTGACAGATTCCACCCAGGCTGGAGGGATAACAGCTTCCCACTGCAACTTCTTTAAAAAGTTGAACCCTCAGGATCAAGCAGTGGATAGCTGAAAGTTACCCCAAGTGTAGGAAAAAAAATCATCGTTGATGTATCGAAAAACTGGTGTGCTTCTTTGGGATGAGTATGCATAAAAATGGTTGGAATAATCCAGATTTACTCTGATAAAACTGCAGTCTGCCCTTGAGCATCTCTCCATGGTCACATCTTTCTTGATGCTGGTGGTCCTTCCCCTAAAGCTGTTGAATTGGCTGATGTTAGGAGGTTGTTTTGGTCTTTTTCCTTGAGCCATTAAGTGTCATTTATGTATTGTACATCAGTCAAGGCCAGGTCCTCCACACGTGCATGAAGTCACACCTGTTTGAAGGCCTTAGGCTACAAGGAGAATGCCTTTTTTATACTCCAGATCCTTCAGCTCGAACCTTCACCCAAAAGTCCCCCCAAGCTCTTCCTTCTCCCCAAAGAAACAACAAGCAGTGCTGTCTGTCTTCTTTCAGGGCACAAATTATTAATCCTTCAGGTGTTAGCCTGAGAAGAGCCCTCAGTGGTGGGAAGGGAGGATGTCCTTCAGTCTTCCTCTCAAAAAAACTGATGCTTGGGGCTGACTTTTCTGCAAAAGCCCATCTTGTCCATGTGTGTTGGGCACAATACATACAGTGTGGGAACTCCAAGAAAGCACAGACAGACAAATGAGTGATTTTTGGGTGCCTGTTTTGTGCAGCCATGAGATGTATGGCAAATACTCTGTAAAGATGCAGCGTGCAGCGATGTCACACCAGGTACCTCTGGGACCATTACTGCTACTACTACTACTACTACTTTATTTTCTTTTTCTTTTGAGATGAAGTCTCTGCAGAGTTTGGATGCCAGTGTGGGAAGAGGGCTACTGACCAGAAGGGGTTTGATGCAGAAGTTTGCACTCAGGCATCCTCTTGTTGTTACCTCTGACTCTTCCCCAGAGCAGAGTCCATCTGAGCTGACCAAGTTTAGCAGGAACTGGTTTTGCCTTCATCTTTTGCATATTCTATCTATACTTAGTGGGGGCAAGTTCCCAGCTCCACTGAACTGTTGTTTTGTTCTTTCATCCTGGTAGAAATAAACCCAATTTCATTCAGTTGCTGCAGGAGAAAAGCCTTCTGCTCTGGCAAATAAACCACCGCTGCTCCTGTCCCTCCTGCTTCAGACACCCAGCCTTGCTGCTGACAGTATTTTCACCTCAAATGCACAGTTAGAAGAGCAGGGCAGGGAAACCCAAGGTATATCTTACAAAATAGATACCTTCTACGTAGAACTACATCTCATCCCCAGAGAGAGGAGGAGAGTGCGTCGCTGTGGCCCTGGGGAACAGAGTGGGATGCAGGGAAGTGGAGGCATTCCCATGGCATGAGCAAGGACACTGTTTCAGATCCCAGCAGTGTGCTCCAGCCTCCTGGCTGCAGAGCACACTCACAGTATTTATTACTGACTGCTACTGGATTTTTATAAAACTGATTCAGCAGAGCATTTGCATCTGCACTGTTTAAGTGAGTGGGAAACCACTGTGTCGTTACAAAGTTAGATGTGTGCTTAAGTGTCTTGCTGAGCTGGTATTAATTTAGAGGAAATAAATAGCTGCTTCCTGGCTTGAGTAGGAAGCAGTCTGGGGCCAGCGTGTGCAGCCTGATTAGATTTAGGATGTTTCAGTTCTGAGTGCCTAACTTAAGATACCTCAACACACAAATTAATTAAAAAAAAAAAAGAGCACCCACAAGAAAAGCAGTGCCTTAAAGGCATTGAACCATACACAACACTCATTTACAGAGGGTTTTCCAAGGTGTGTGGTCCAAGTACTTGGATAATGAACGTAAAGGCGTCCAGAGGACCATGTATATTGGATTTGCAGACAGTGTCATTGAGCTGTGGTCAGAATGACCACAGATAGACTCATTTTGACTCAAATAATCAGGCAGCAGTCTGCATGGAAGCCACAAGAGTTTGGAGAAGGTGTTTTTTGTGTTCTGTGTGTGCCCAGTGGGCCTGATCCTGCATTCCTGTGCTAGTTTTGAGAAACTGACCATTAAAATCAAAGAGGTTTTTGATTGAATAAGGAGTTCAGACTGTATTGCTGTGGATTTTAGTTCCTCCCATTAATTTTCCTTTGATTATCAGTACAATGCTGTATTTTTGCATGGTGTAATATTTTATTAAAGGTGCATTTGTAGCTAATAACATTTATGAAGAGACAGCTTTGACTGAAAGTGCATCTGAATTTCACTTGAATAATGAATTGGAATGCCACATATCCATTAAAATTTGAACAGTTATAACTGTATGTCTGTTAGAGACCCCTTTTTGATGGATATGGCCAGCAGCCATTAAAATACAGTAAGAATTCTTGTTCGCAGTCCCACAATGGCTGATAATAACACTCTTGATAAGAATTTGCAGCTCAAGACACCAATTTTACAAAAGGGATTTACTGCAGCTAACAGCAGCTCTGAAGATTAAAATGTAACCATCATTCAGTTCTACTTTTTCTTTATTTTTTTTAAAGTCTCATGTATGTAAAGAAAGGATTTCACTTCCCCATCACTCTCTGGAGTTGGCTGCCTGCTGGCCCTTTGGAGAAGTTACTCACTTTTTGAATTTAAAATGTTAGGCAATATCCCCACTGGCTTAAAAGGAAAAAAGAGATACACTTTTTATCCTATTTTTAACACAGAGGGTTTGTAGAATTTAGAAACAGAAGTGGCCTACTGGGTCGTGTAGTCAATTTTATACACCCCTCCATTATTTCTTGCAAGCCTTCATGTTTCTGGGCTTTTTAATGTTTACAGATGCATTGCTGCTGCTGCTGCTGCTGCTGCTGTTCCTCCAGCTCAGTGACGTGTGGATGTCACTAGGCTCTAACAAGGAGACTCACGTGGCACTTTGAAGTCGGAGGAAAATAGGGAAAAATCTTCTTAATAGAATCTATCCCAGAAAGTGACTTTTCTTAGCTTACAGTGAATATGAGGTGCTTCAGAAAATGTATTAACTGTAGTCTTGTAACTGTTTCCTTGGACCTACAAAGCTGATGCAAGAGGCCGTGTAGTACAGTGCCTGTGATGACTGACAGATTTATATTCTTCTTTTCGACCTTCAAAAAGTCACTTAATCGAGCTTTTCCTTTCCCCCCTCATCCCTTCTGCAGAGCAGGGTTTATCTGAGCAGAAAGTGCTTACTAAGCACCAGTTGAACACCTACTGTGCCAGGACCCTGAGCTTTATCTCTCAAGCCTGGTCAAATCCAAAATAATAGGTTGGTCTTCTGAAGAAATAGGTTGTTGAAAGAATTGTGTAGGCTTGGTTTTTCGACTGGCACAAAAAAATGGATTTCTTAAGGAGTTGGCAAGCTGAGTTTAGCTTTTCTTCTATCATTATGGATATATTTTGTTGACTTTGCTGATTCTTTACCTCCACTCCTGTGTTCAGTTCCGATCTGGCAGCAGGAGCTGGAAGGCTCACATCCTTATGCATTAGACAGGATGCAGTGCCTAAGTATTATCTTGATTAAATTTGGTGATTAAGTGGTCCGTAATTGTGTGTAAGCTCAGACATCCCAAGGTATTGCTCAAAACCATGGTGACTGATCATCTGGTCAGGGTTGGGGTGGCACTGCGTTGATTAAATCTTACTTTAAGGGGAAGTTGGTTTGCATGTCTGCGTGCAGTTAAAGCTCTGTGGAATTTTGCTACATTTCTCTTTGCTGAGCAATGTGTAAAAGTACATCAAGTGCAAGGCTAGATAAGCAATAAATGTCAAGAAAGTATCTACAGAAGGATATATTTGTAAAATGTATTAATGGCTCCTTGTTTAATTTAAGAAGACAGAAAAATACCACATTCCTGATAAATTTCCAAAGTACCAAAAAAAAAGAGAAAATAAATATATGTCAGCATCATAAGTTCCTCTTGATGACTAAAGCTATGGCATTTTTAAAGGTAGGAATGAAGCAATTTTAGGGGTGATTAAATTGAAATCTATGTCTTTCTCTGTCTTCTCATAATAAAACACCCATGCATTTTAAATTTTGCTCCTTTCATGTGCTATGGGATATTGATAAAAAATGATAATAATAAAAAAGCAATACACCTTATAGCAAAGAAAAGGCAGTCTGGTAGTCAAATGTTTTTCAAGCTTGGTGCAACTGGGACTGAAAGACTGGAATATAACCCAGTAATAAGGCTGTGGAGATGAAATCCACTTGGATAAAAAGTACAGAGCTATGCAACTTGACAGGCTAAGTCCTAAAGGGCAGCAGTCTTGGATCCAATAGTCTCTCTCATTTTGAATAATTGCTGTGTAACACAGAATCAAACATTTTTTGCTGAGTACAGGTGCATTTGCTCTCCCTGGTGACCCTCTATAAGGAAATGTGCAAGACGATTTTATTACCAGGAATGCAATTCACACAAACTGTTTGCTTTAGAGAATTAAATAAACCCAGACAAAGAACAGTCAATACTGTTGTTTTACCTTCTTGCATTTAAATGCTGTCTCATGGATGGTTCAGTAGCAATCTGAAAGACAGAAGGGTTCTGTGTAATGATTCATGTGGAGAAATTTACCTTTGAGGAAAAGCCAGAAGAGCAGCAAAATCAAGGGACTGCTTTGCTGTAGACAAATTCAGGGTATCATCTTCATCTGAGCAGGCTGCTGTGATGGATTGCTAGCGGGAATTCAGTTGACTGGAGAAATCTTGGCTAAAAAAAATTTGTTTCCAAGCTGGAATGGCCAAGCAGTGGCAAAGCTTTGATTTTTCTGCCAGTGTAGCATTTGAAGAGTGAAACCATGTTTGTGGCTGTGGTTGAAAGAGCTTCTGGGAGACATTTGAACCCATGCCATGAATTTTTGAACTAGAAGCATTTTTCAGTGCAAGGGAAAATGACATCTCGGAGCAGCACTTGCCTGGGGAGGGGCTCTGATCAGTCCTGCCTTTCGGCAGAGCCTTCCCTGAGACCAGTAGCTCTTCAGTGTAATTAAAAATAAAGGCGTCTGGTGCCTGGCTTGTTGTGATGACAGCTCATTGCACTGCTGTGGAGGGACATTAGGAGCACTCTAC